>CM039433.1:10312670-10351721 GCA_022379115.2 Bauhinia variegata
AATGTGTCATGTTACATCAATCATGGCTTGACATTTGGCTTAGGTCAACTTTGAATCTAGTCGAAACATAGAAAGACCAAAAGGACAAACTTGGTCAAGTTGGATGATTCTTGGACCAAATCTCTCTTCCTTGGTTCCAAACTTCATCAAAGGGTTTAATGTGTCATGTTACATCAATCATGGCTTGACATTTGGCTTAGGTCAACTTTGAATCTAGTCGAAACATAGAAAGACCAAAATGGACGAACTTGGTCAAGTTGGATGATTCTTGGACCAAATCTCTCTTCCTTGGTTCCAAACTTCATCAAAGGGTTTAATGTGTCATGTTACATCAATCATGGCTTGACATTTGGCTTCGGTCAACTTTGAATCTAGTCGAAACAAAGAAAGACCAAAATGGACGAACTTGGTCAAGTTGGATGATTCTAGGACCAAATCTCTCTTCCTTGGTTCCAAACTTCATCAAAGGGTTTAATGTGTCATGTTACATCAATCATGGCTTGACATTTGGCTTAGGTCAACTTTGAATCTAGTCGAAACGTAGAAAGACCAAAAGGACAAACTTGGTCAAGTTGGATGATTCTTGGACCAAATCTCTCTTCCTTGGTTCCAAACTTCATCAAAGGGTTTAATGTGTCATATTACATCAATCATGGCTTGACATTTGGCTTAGGTCAACTTTGAATCTTGTCGAAACATAGAAAGACCAAAATGGACAAACTTGGTCAAGTTGGATGATTCTAGGACCAAATCTCTCTTCCTTGGTTCCAAACTTCATCAAAGGGTTTAATGTGTCATGTTACATCAATCATGGCTTGACATTTGGCTTAGGTCAACTTTGAATCTAGTCGAAACGTAGAAAGACCAAAAGGACAAACTTCGTCAAGTTGGATGATTCTTGGACCAAATCTCTCTTCCTTGGTTCCAAACTTCATCAAAGGGTTTAATGTGTCATGTTACATCAATAATGGCTTGACATTTGGCTTAATTCAACTTTGAATCTAGTCGAAACGTAGAAAGACCAAAATGGACAAACTTCGTCAAGTTGGATGATTCTAGGACCAAATCTCTCTTCCTTGGTTCCAAACTTCATCAAAGGGTTTAATGTGTCATATTACATCAATCAAGGCTTGACATTTGGCTTAGGTAACTTTGAAGCTAGTCGAAACAAAAAAGACCAAAATGGACGAACTTGGTCAAGTTGGATGATTCTAGGACCAAATCTCTCTTCCTTGGTTCCAAACTTCATCAAAGGGTTTAATGTGTCATGTTACATCAATCATGGCTTGACATTTGGCTTACGTCAACTTTGAATCTAGTCGAAACGTAGAAAGACCAAAAGGACAAACTTGGTCAAGTTGGATGATTCTAGGACCAAATCTCTCTTCCTTGGTTCCAAACTTCATCAAAGGGTTTAATGTGTCATGTTACATCAATCATGGCTTGACATTTGGCTTCGGCAACTTTGAATCTAGTCGAAACAAAGAAAGACCAAAATGGAGAAACTTCGTCAAGTTGGATGATTCTTGGACCAAATCTCTCTTCCTTGGTTCCAAACTTCATCAAAGGGTTTAATGTGTCATGTTACATCAATAATGGCTTGACATTTGGCTTAGGTCAACTTTGAATCTAGTCGAAACATAGAAAGACCAAAAGGACAAACTTGGTCAAGTTGGATGATTCTAGGACCAAATCTCTCTTCCTTGGTTCCAAACTTCATCAAAGGGTTTAATGTGTCATGTTACATCAATCATGGCTTGACATTTGGCTTCGGTCAACTTTGAATCTAGTCGAAACAAAGAAAGACCAAAATGGACAAACTTCGTCAAGTTGGATGATTCTTGGACCAAATCTCTCTTCCTTGGTTCCAAACTTCATCAAAGGGTTTAATGTGTCATGTTACATCAATCATGGCTTGACATTTGGCTTCGGTCAACTTTGAATCTAGTCGAAACAAAGAAAGACCAAAATGGACGAACTTGGTCAAGTTGGATGATTCTAGGACCAAATCTCTCTTCCTTGGTTCCAAACTTCATCAAAGGGTTTAATGTGTCATGTTACATCAATCATGGCTTGACATTTGGCTTAGGTCAACTTTGAATCTAGTCGAAACATAGAAAGACCAAAAGGACAAACTTCGTCAAGTTGGATGATTCTTGGACCAAATCTCTCTTCCTTGGTTCCAAACTTCATCAAAGGGTTTAATGTGTCATGTTACATCAATAATGGCTTGACATTTGGCTTAGTCAACTTTGAATCTAGTCGAAACATAGAAAGACCAAAATGGACAAACTTCGTCAAGTTGGATGATTCTTAGACCAAATCTCTCTTCCTTAGTTCCAAACTTCATCAAAGGGTTTAATGTGTCATATTACATCAATCATGGCTTGACATTTGGCTTAGGTCAACTTTGAAGCTAGTCGAAACAAAGAAAGACCAAAATGGACGAACTTGGTCAAGTTGGATGATTCTAGGACCAAATCTCTCTTCCTTGGTTCCAAACTTCATCAAAGGGTTTAATGTGTCATGTTACATCAATCATGGCTTGACATTTGGCTTAGGTCAACTTTGAATCTAGTCGAAACGTAGAAAGACCAAAATGGACAAACTTCGTCAAGTTGGATGATTCTTGGACCAAATCTCTCTTCCTTGGTTCCAAACTTCATCAAAGGGTTTAATGTGTCATGTTACATCAATCATGGCTTGACATTTGGCTTAGGTCAACTTTGAATCTAGTCGAAACATAGAAAGACCAAAATGGACAAACTTCGCAAGTTGGATGATTCTAGGACCAAATCTCTCTTCCTTGGTTCCAAACTTCATCAAAGGGTTTAATGTGTCATATTACATCAATCATGGCTTGACATTTGGCTTAGGTCAACTTTGAATCTAGTCGAAACATAGAAAGACCAAAATGGACAAACTTCGTCAAGTTGGATGATTCTTGGACCAAATCTCTCTTCCTTTTTCCAAACTTCATCAAAGGGTTTAATGTGTCATGTTACATCAATCATGGCTTGACATTTGGCTTAGGTCAACTTTGAATCTAGTCGAAACATAGAAAGACAAAAATGGACAAACTTCGTCAAGTTGGATGATTCTAGGACCAAATCTCTCTTCCTTGGTTCCAAACTTCATCAAAGGGTTTAATGTGTCATATTACATCAATCAAGGCTTGACATTTGGCTTAGGTCAACTTTGAAGCTAGTCGAAACAAAGAAAGACCAAAATGGACGAACTTGGTCAAGTGGATGATTCTAGGACCAAATCTCTCTTCCTTGGTTCCAAACTTCATCAAAGGGTTTAATGTGTCATGTTACATCAATCATGGCTTGACATTTGGCTTAGGTCAACTTTGAATCTAGTCGAAACATAGAAAGACCAAAAGGACAAACTTGGTCAAGTTGGATGATTCTTGGACCAAATCTCTCTTCCTTGGTTCCAAACTTCATCAAAGGGTTTAATGTGTCATATTACATCAATCATGGCTTGACATTTGGCTTAGGTCAACTTTGAATCTAGTCGAAACATAGAAAGACCAAAATGGACAAACTTGGTCAAGTTGGATGATTCTAGGACCAAATCTCTCTTCCTTGGTTCCAAACTTCATCAAAGGGTTTAATGTGTCATATTACATCAATCAAGGCTTGACATTTGGCTTCGGTCAACTTTGAATCTAGTCGAAACAAAGAAAGACCAAAATGGACGAACTTGGTCAAGTTGGATGATTCTAGGACCAAATCTCTCTTCCTTGGTTCCAAACTTCATCAAAGGGTTTAATGTGTCATGTTACATCAATCATGGCTTGACATTTGGCTTAGGTCAACTTTGAATCTAGTCGAAACGTAGAAAGACCAAAAGGGACAAACTTGGTCAAGTTGGATGATTCTTGGACCAAATCTCTCTTCCTTGGTTCCAAACTTCATCAAAGGGTTAATGTGTCATATTACATCAATCATGGCTTGACATTTGGCTTAGGTCAACTTTGAATCTAGTCGAAACATAGAAAGACCAAAATGGACAAACTTGGTCAAGTTGGATGATTCTAGGACCAAATCTCTCTTCCTTGGTTCCAAACTTCATCAAAGGGTTTAATGTGTCATGTTACATCAATCATGGCTTGACATTTGGCTTAGGTCAACTTTGAATCTAGTCGAAACGTAGAAAGACCAAAAGGGACAAACTTCGTCAAGTTGGATGATTCTTGGACCAAATCTCTCTTCCTTGGTTCCAAACTTCATCAAAGGGTTTAATGTGTCATATTACATCAATCATGGCTTGACATTTGGCTTAGGTCAACTTTGAATCTAGTCGAAACATAGAAAGACCAAAATGGACAAACTTGGTCAAGTTGGATGATTCTAGGACCAAATCTCTCTTCCTTGGTTCCAAACTTCATCAAAGGGTTTAATGTGTCATGTTACATCAATCATGGCTTGACATTTGGCTTAGGTCAACTTTGAATCTAGTCGAAACATAGAAAGACCAAAATGGACAAACTTGGTCAAGTTGGATGATTCTAGGACCAAATCTCTCTTCCTTGGTTCCAAACTTCATCAAAGGGTTTAATGTGTCATGTTACATCAATCATGGCTTGACATTTGGCTTAGGTCAACTTTGAATCTAGTCGAAACATAGAAAGACCAAAATGGACAAACTTGGTCAAGTTGGATGATTCTTGGACCAAATCTCTCTTCCTTGGTTCCAAACTTCATCAAAGGGTTTAATGTGTCATGTTACATCAATCATGGCTTGACATTTGGCTTAGGTCAACTTTGAATCTAGTCGAAACATAGAAAGACCAAAATGGACAAACTTCGTCAAGTTGGATGATTCTTGGACCAAATCTCTCTTCCTTGGTTCCAAACTTCATCAAAGGGTTTAATGTGTCATGTTACATCAATCATGGCTTGACATTTGGCTTAGGTCAACTTTGAATCTAGTCGAAACATAGAAAGACCAAAATGGACAAACTTGGTCAAGTTGGATGATTCTAGGACCAAATCTCTCTTCCTTGGTTCCAAACTTCATCAAAGGGTTTAATGTGTCATATTACATCAATCAAGGCTTGACATTTGGCTTAGTTAACTTTGAATCTAGTCGAAACAAAGAAAGACCAAAATGGACGAACTTGGTCAAGTTGGATGATTCTAGGACCAAATCTCTCTTCCTTGGTTCCAAACTTCATCAAAGGGTTTAATGTGTCATGTTACATCAATCATGGCTTGACATTTGGCTTAGGTCAACTTTGAATCTAGTCGAAACATAGAAAGACCAAAATGGACAAACTTGGTCAAGTTGGATGATTCTTGGACCAAATCTCTCTTCCTTGGTTCCAAACTTCATCAAAGGGTTTAATGTGTCATGTTACATCAATCATGGCTTGACATTTGGCTTAGGTCAACTTTGAATCTAGTCGAAACATAGAAAGACCAAAATGGACAAACTTCGTCAAGTTGGATGATTCTTGGACCAAATCTCTCTTCCTTGGTTCCAAACTTCATCAAAGGGTTTAATGTGTCATGTTACATCAATCATGGCTTGACATTTGGCTTAGGTCAACTTTGAATCTAGTCGAAACATAGAAAGACCAAAATGGACAAACTTGGTCAAGTTGGATGATTCTAGGACCAAATCTCTCTTCCTTGGTTCCAAACTTCATCAAAGGGTTTAATGTGTCATGTTACATCAATCATGGCTTGACATTTGGCTTAGGTCAACTTTGAATCTAGTCGAAACATAGAAAGACCAAAATGGACAAACTTGGTCAAGTTGGATGATTCTTGGACCAAATCTCTCTTCCTTGGTTCCAAACTTCATCAAAGGGTTTAATGTGTCATATTACATCAATCATGGCTTGACATTTGGCTTAGGTCAACTTTGAATCTAGTCGAAACATAGAAAGACCAAAATGGACGAACTTGGTCAAGTTGGATGATTCTAGGACCAAATCTCTCTTCCTTGGTTCCAAACTTCATCAAAGGGTTTAATGTGTCATGTTACATCAATCATGGCTTGACATTTGGCTTAGGTCAACTTTGAATCTAGTCGAAACATAGAAAGACCAAAATGGACGAACTTGGTCAAGTTGGATGATTCTATGACCAAATCTCTCTTCCTTGGTTCCAAACTTCATCAAAGGGTTTAATGTGTCATGTTACATCAATCATGGCTTGACATTTGGCTTAGGTCAACTTTGAATCTAGTCGAAACATAGAAAGACCAAAATGGACAAACTTGGTCAAGTTGGATGATTCTTGGACCAAATCTCTCTTCCTTGGTTCCAAACTTCATCAAAGGGTTTAATGTGTCATATTACATCAATCATGGCTTGACATTTGGCTTAGGTCAACTTTGAATCTAGTCGAAACATAGAAAGACCAAAATGGACAAACTTGGTCAAGTTGGATGATTCTAGGACCAAATCTCTCTTCCTTGGTTCCAAACTTCATCAAAGGGTTTAATGTGTCATGTTACATCAATCATGGCTTGACATTTGGCTTAGGTCAACTTTGAATCTAGTCGAAACATAGAAAGACCAAAATGGACAAACTTGGTCAAGTTGGATGATTCTAGGACCAAATCTCTCTTCCTTGGTTCCAAACTTCATCAAAGGGTTTAATGTGTCATGTTACATCAATCATGGCTTGACATTTGGCTTAGGTCAACTTTGAATCTAGTCGAAACATAGAAAGACCAAAATGGACAAACTTCGTCAAGTTGGATGATTCTTGGACCAAATCTCTCTTCCTTGGTTCCAAACTTCATCAAAGGGTTTAATGTGTCATGTTACATCAATCAAGGCTTGACATTTGGCTTAGGTCAACTTTGAATCTAGTCGAAACAAAGAAAGACCAAAATGGACGAACTTGGTCAAGTTGGATGATTCTATGACCAAATCTCTCTTCCTTGGTTCCAAACTTCATCAAAGGGTTTAATGTGTCATGTTACATCAATCATGGCTTGACATTTGGCTTAGGTCAACTTTGAATCTAGTCGAAACATAGAAAGACCAAAAGGACAAACTTCGTCAAGTTGGATGATTCTTGGACCAAATCTCTCTTCCTTGGTTCCAAACTTCATCAAAGGGTTTAATGTGTCATATTACATCAATCATGGCTTGACATTTGGCTTAGGTCAACTTTGAATCTAGTCGAAACATAGAAAGACCAAAATGGACAAACTTGGTCAAGTTGGATGATTCTAGGACCAAATCTCTCTTCCTTGGTTCCAAACTTCATCAAAGGGTTTAATGTGTCATGTTACATCAATCATGGCTTGACATTTGGCTTAGGTCAACTTTGAATCTAGTCGAAACATAGAAAGACCAAAATGGACAAACTTGGTCAAGTTGGATGATTCTTGGACCAAATCTCTCTTCCTTGGTTCCAAACTTCATCAAAGGGTTTAATGTGTCATGTTACATCAATCATGGCTTGACATTTGGCTTAGGTCAACTTTGAATCTAGTCGAAACATAGAAAGACCAAAATGGACAAACTTGGTCAAGTTGGATGATTCTTGGACCAAATCTCTCTTCCTTGGTTCCAAACTTCATCAAAGGGTTTAATGTGTCATGTTACATCAATCATGGCTTGACATTTGGCTTAGGTCAACTTTGAATCTAGTCGAAACATAGAAAGACCAAAATGGACAAACTTGGTCAAGTTGGATGATTCTAGGACCAAATCTCTCTTCCTTGGTTCCAAACTTCATCAAAGGTTTAATGTGTCATGTTACATCAATCATGGCTTGACATTTGGCTTAGGTCAACTTTGAATCTAGTCGAAACATAGAAAGACCAAAATGGACAAACTTGGTCAAGTTGGATGATTCTAGGACCAAATCTCTCTTCCTTGGTTCCAAACTTCATCAAAGGGTTTAATGTGTCATGTTACATCAATCATGGCTTGACATTTGGCTTAGGTCAACTTTGAATCTAGTCGAAACATAGAAAGACCAAAATGGACAAACTTGGTCAAGTTGGATGATTCTTGGACCAAATCTCTCTTCCTTGGTTCCAAACTTCATCAAAGGGTTTAATGTGTCATGTTACATCAATCATGGCTTGACATTTGGCTTAGGTCAACTTTGAATCTAGTCGAAACATAGAAAGACCAAAATGGACAAACTTGGTCAAGTTGGATGATTCTTGGACCAAATCTCTCTTCCTTGGTTCCAAACTTCATCAAAGGGTTTAATGTGTCATGTTACATCAATCATGGCTTGACATTTGGCTTAGGTCAACTTTGAATCTAGTCGAAACATAGAAAGACCAAAATGGACAAACTTGGTCAAGTTGGATGATTCTTGGACCAAATCTCTCTTCCTTGGTTCCAAACTTCATCAAAGGGTTTAATGTGTCATATTACATCAATCAAGGCTTGACATTTGGCTTAGGTCAACTTTGAATCTAGTCGAAACAAAGAAAGACCAAAATGGACGAACTTGGTCAAGTTGGATGATTCTAGACCAAATCTCTCTTCCTTGGTTCCAAACTTCATCAAAGGGTTTAATGTGTCATATTACATCAATCATGGCTTGACATTTGGCTTAGGTCAACTTTGAATCTAGTCGAAACATAGAAAGACCAAAATGGACGAACTTGGTCAAGTTGGATGATTCTATGACCAAATCTCTCTTCCTTGGTTCCAAACTTCATCAAAGGGTTTAATGTGTCATGTTACATCAATCATGGCTTGACATTTGGCTTAGGTCAACTTTGAATCTAGTCGAAACATAGAAAGACCAAAATGGACAAACTTGGTCAAGTTGGATGATTCTTGACCAAATCTCTCTTCCTTGGTTCCAAACTTCATCAAAGGGTTTAATGTGTCATGTTACATCAATCATGGCTTGACATTTGGCTTAGGTCAACTTTGAATCTAGTCGAAACATAGAAAGACCAAAATGGACAAACTTGGTCAAGTTGGATGATTCTAGGACCAAATCTCTCTTCCTTGGTTCCAAACTTCATCAAAGGGTTTAATGTGTCATGTTACATCAATCATGGCTTGACATTTGGCTTAGGTCAACTTTGAATCTAGTCGAAACATAGAAAGACCAAAATGGACAAACTTGGTCAAGTTGGATGATTCTTGGACCAAATCTCTCTTCCTTGGTTCCAAACTTCATCAAAGGGTTTAATGTGTCATGTTACATCAATCATGGCTTGACATTTGGCTTAGGTCAACTTTGAATCTAGTCGAAACATAGAAAGACCAAAATGGACAAACTTGGTCAAGTTGGATGATTCTTGGACCAAATCTCTCTTCCTTGGTTCCAAACTTCATCAAAGGGTTTAATGTGTCATGTTACATCAATCATGGCTTGACATTTGGCTTAGGTCAACTTTGAATCTAGTCGAAACATAGAAAGACCAAAATGGACAAACTTGGTCAAGTTGGATGATTCTTGGACCAAATCTCTCTTCCTTGGTTCCAAACTTCATCAAAGGGTTTAATGTGTCATGTTACATCAATCATGGCTTGACATTTGGCTTAGGTCAACTTTGAATCTAGTCGAAACATAGAAAGACCAAAATGGACAAACTTGGTCAAGTTGGATGATTCTTGGACCAAATCTCTCTTCCTTGGTTCCAAACTTCATCAAAGGGTTTAATGTGTCATATTACATCAATCATGGCTTGACATTTGGCTTAGGTCAACTTTGAATCTAGTCGAAACATAGAAAGACCAAAATGGACAAACTTGGTCAAGTTGGATGATTCTTGACCAAATCTCTCTTCCTTGGTTCCAAACTTCATCAAAGGGTTTAATGTGTCATGTTACATCAATCATGGCTTGACATTTGGCTTAGGTCAACTTTGAATCTAGTCGAAACATAGAAAGACCAAAATGGACAAACTTGGTCAAGTTGGATGATTCTAGGACCAAATCTCTCTTCCTTGGTTCCAAACTTCATCAAAGGGTTTAATGTGTCATATTACATCAATCATGGCTTGACATTTGGCTTAGGTCAACTTTGAATCTAGTCGAAACATAGAAAGACCAAAATGGACAACTTGGTCAAGTTGGATGATTCTAGACCAAATCTCTCTTCCTTGGTTCCAAACTTCATCAAAGGGTTTAATGTGTCATGTTACATCAATCATGGCTTGACATTTGGCTTAGGTCAACTTTGAATCTAGTCGAAACATAGAAAGACCAAAATGGACGAACTTGGTCAAGTTGGATGATTCTTGACCAAATCTCTCTTCCTTGGTTCCAAACTTCATCAAAGGGTTTAATGTGTCATGTTACATCAATCATGGCTTGACATTTGGCTTAGGTCAACTTTGAATCTAGTCGAAACATAGAAAGACCAAAATGGACAAACTTGGTCAAGTTGGATGATTCTTGACCAAATCTCTCTTCCTTGGTTCCAAACTTCATCAAAGGGTTTAATGTGTCATTTACATCAATCAAGGCTTGACATTTGGCTTCGGTCAACTTTGAATCTAGTCGAAACGAAGAAAGACCAAAATGGACGAACTTGGTCAAGTTGGATGATTCTTGACCAAATCTCTCTTCCTTGGTTCCAAACTTCATCAAAGGGTTTAATGTGTCATGTTACATCAATCATGGCTTGACATTTGGCTTAGGTCAACTTTGAATCTAGTCGAAACATAGAAAGACCAAAATGGACAAACTTGGTCAAGTTGGATGATTCTTGGACCAAATCTCTCTTCCTTGGTTCCAAACTTCATCAAAGGGTTTAATGTGTCATGTTACATCAATCATGGCTTGACATTTGGCTTAGGTCAACTTTGAATCTAGTCGAAACGTAGAAAGACCAAAATGGACAAACTTGGTCAAGTTGGATGATTCTAGGACCAAATCTCTCTTCCTTGGTTCCAAACTTCATCAAAGGGTTTAATGTGTCATGTTACATCAATCATGGCTTGACATTTGGCTTAGGTCAACTTTGAATCTAGTCGAAACATAGAAAGACCAAAATGGACAAACTTGGTCAAGTTGGATGATTCTTGGACCAAATCTCTCTTCCTTGGTTCCAAACTTCATCAAAGGGTTTAATGTGTCATGTTACATCAATCATGGCTTGACATTTGGCTTAGGTCAACTTTGAATCTAGTCGAAACATAGAAAGACCAAAATGGACAAACTTGGTCAAGTTGGATGATTCTTGGACCAAATCTCTCTTCCTTGGTTCCAAACTTCATCAAAGGGTTTAATGTGTCATATTACATCAATCATGGCTTGACATTTGGCTTAGGTCAACTTTGAATCTAGTCGAAACATAGAAAGACCAAAATGGACGAACTTGGTCAAGTTGGATGATTCTTGGACCAAATCTCTCTTCCTTGGTTCCAAACTTCATCAAAGGGTTTAATGTGTCATGTTACATCAATCAAGGCTTGACATTTGGCTTCGGTCAACTTTGAATCTAGTCGAAACGAGAAAGACCAAAATGGACAAACTTGGTCAAGTTGGATGATTCTTGGACCAAATCTCTCTTCCTTGGTTCCAAACTTCATCAAAGGGTTTAATGTGTCATATTACATCAATCATGGCTTGACATTTGGCTTAGGTCAACTTTGAATCTAGTCGAAACAAGAAAGACCAAAATGGACGAACTTGGTCAAGTTGGATGATTCTAGGACCAAATCTCTCTTCCTTGGTTCCAAACTTCATCAAAGGGTTTAATGTGTCATTTACATCAATCATGGCTTGACATTTGGCTTAGGTCAACTTTGAATCTAGTCGAAACATAGAAAGACCAAAATGGACGAACTTGGTCAAGTTGGATGATTCTTGGACCAAATCTCTCTTCCTTGGTTCCAAACTTCATCAAAGGGTTTAATGTGTCATGTTACATCAATCATGGCTTGACATTTGGCTTAGGTCAACTTTGAATCTAGTCGAAACATAGAAAGACCAAAATGGACAAACTTGGTCAAGTTGGATGATTCTAGGACCAAATCTCTCTTCCTTGGTTCCAAACTTCATCAAAGGGTTTAATGTGTCATATTACATCAATCATGGCTTGACATTTGGCTTAGGTCAACTTTGAATCTAGTCGAAACATAGAAAGACCAAAATGGACGAACTTGGTCAAGTTGGATGATTCTAGGACCAAATCTCTCTTCCTTGGTTCCAAACTTCATCAAAGGGTTTAATGTGTCATGTTACATCAATCATGGCTTGACATTTGGCTTAGGTCAACTTTGAATCTAGTCGAAACATAGAAAGACCAAAATGGACAAACTTGGTCAAGTTGGATGATTCTAGGACCAAATCTCTCTTCCTTGGTTCCAAACTTCATCAAAGGGTTTAATGTGTCATGTTACATCAATCATGGCTTGACATTTGGCTTAGGTCAACTTTGAATCTAGTCGAAACAAAGAAAGACCAAAATGGACGAACTTGGTCAAGTTGGATGATTCTTGACCAAATCTCTCTTCCTTGGTTCCAAACTTCATCAAAGGGTTTAATGTGTCATATTACATCAATCATGGCTTGACATTTGGCTTAGGTCAACTTTGAATCTAGTCGAAACATAGAAAGACCAAAATGGACGAACTTGGTCAAGTTGGATGATTCTTGACCAAATCTCTCTTCCTTGGTTCCAAACTTCATCAAAGGGTTTAATGTGTCATGTTACATCAATCATGGCTTGACATTTGGCTTAGGTCAACTTTGAATCTAGTCGAAACATAGAAAGACCAAAATGGACAAACTTGGTCAAGTTGGATGATTCTTGGACCAAATCTCTCTTCCTTGGTTCCAAACTTCATCAAAGGGTTTAATGTGTCATATTACATCAATCATGGCTTGACATTTGGCTTAGGTCAACTTTGAATCTAGTCGAAACAAAGAAAGACCAAAATGGACGAACTTGGTCAAGTTGGATGATTCTAGGACCAAATCTCTCTTCCTTGGTTCCAAACTTCATCAAAGGGTTTAATGTGTCATGTTACATCAATCATGGCTTGACATTTGGCTTAGGTCAACTTTGAATCTAGTCGAAACATAGAAAGACCAAAATGGACGAACTTGGTCAAGTTGGATGATTCTATGACCAAATCTCTCTTCCTTGGTTCCAAACTTCATCAAAGGTTTAATGTGTCATGTTACATCAATCATGGCTTGACATTTGGCTTAGGTCAACTTTGAATCTAGTCGAAACATAGAAAGACCAAAATGGACAAACTTGGTCAAGTTGGATGATTCTTGGACCAAATCTCTCTTCCTTGGTTCCAAACTTCATCAAAGGGTTTAATGTGTCATGTTACATCAATCATGGCTTGACATTTGGCTTAGGTCAACTTTGAATCTAGTCGAAACATAGAAAGACCAAAATGGACGAACTTGGTCAAGTTGGATGATTCTTGACCAAATCTCTCTTCCTTGGTTCCAAACTTCATCAAAGGGTTTAATGTGTCATGTTACATCAATCATGGCTTGACATTTGGCTTAGGTCAACTTTGAATCTAGTCGAAACATAGAAAGACCAAAATGGACAAACTTGGTCAAGTTGGATGATTCTTGGACCAAATCTCTCTTCCTTGGTTCCAAACTTCATCAAAGGGTTTAATGTGTCATGTTACATCAATCATGGCTTGACATTTGGCTTAGGTCAACTTTGAATCTAGTCGAAACATAGAAAGACCAAAATGGACAAACTTGGTCAAGTTGGATGATTCTTGGACCAAATCTCTCTTCCTTGGTTCCAAACTTCATCAAAGGGTTTAATGTGTCATGTTACATCAATCATGGCTTGACATTTGGCTTAGGTCAACTTTGAATCTAGTCGAAACATAGAAAGACCAAAATGGACAAACTTGGTCAAGTTGGATGATTCTTGGACCAAATCTCTCTTCCTTGGTTCCAAACTTCATCAAAGGGTTTAATGTGTCATGTTACATCAATCATGGCTTGACATTTGGCTTAGGTCAACTTTGAATCTAGTCGAAACATAGAAAGACCAAAATGGACGAACTTGGTCAAGTTGGATGATTCTTGGACCAAATCTCTCTTCCTTGGTTCCAAACTTCATCAAAGGGTTTAATGTGTCATGTTACATCAATCATGGCTTGACATTTGGCTTAGGTCAACTTTGAATCTAGTCGAAACATAGAAAGACCAAAATGGACGAACTTGGTCAAGTTGGATGATTCTATGACCAAATCTCTCTTCCTTGGTTCCAAACTTCATCAAAGGGTTTAATGTGTCATGTTACATCAATCATGGCTTGACATTTGGCTTAGGTCAACTTTGAATCTAGTCGAAACATAGAAAGACCAAAATGGACAAACTTGGTCAAGTTGGATGATTCTTGGACCAAATCTCTCTTCCTTGGTTCCAAACTTCATCAAAGGGTTTAATGTGTCATGTTACATCAATCATGGCTTGACATTTGGCTTAGGTCAACTTTGAATCTAGTCGAAACATAGAAAGACCAAAATGGACAAACTTGGTCAAGTTGGATGATTCTAGGACCAAATCTCTCTTCCTTGGTTCCAAACTTCATCAAAGGGTTTAATGTGTCATGTTACATCAATCATGGCTTGACATTTGGCTTAGGTCAACTTTGAATCTAGTCGAAACAAAGAAAGACCAAAATGGACAACTTCGTCAAGTTGGATGATTCTTGGACCAAATCTCTCTTCCTTGGTTCCAAACTTCATCAAAGGGTTTAATGTGTCATGTTACATCAATCATGGCTTGACATTTGGCTTAGGTCAACTTTGAATCTAGTCGAAACATAGAAAGACCAAAATGGACAAACTTGGTCAAGTTGGATGATTCTAGGACCAAATCTCTCTTCCTTGGTTCCAAACTTCATCAAAGGGTTTAATGTGTCATGTTACATCAATCATGGCTTGACATTTGGCTTAGGTCAACTTTGAATCTAGTCGAAACAAAGAAAGACCAAAATGGACAAACTTGGTCAAGTTGGATGATTCTTGACCAAATCTCTCTTCCTTGGTTCCAAACTTCATCAAAGGGTTTAATGTGTCATGTTACATCAATCATGGCTTGACATTTGGCTTAGGTCAACTTTGAATCTAGTCGAAACATAGAAAGACCAAAATGGACAAACTTGGTCAAGTTGGATGATTCTTGGACCAAATCTCTCTTCCTTGGTTCCAAACTTCATCAAAGGGTTTAATGTGTCATGTTACATCAATCATGGCTTGACATTTGGCTTAGGTCAACTTTGAATCTAGTCGAAACATAGAAAGACCAAAATGGACGAACTTGGTCAAGTTGGATGATTCTTGGACCAAATCTCTCTTCCTTGGTTCCAAACTTCATCAAAGGGTTTAATGTGTCATGTTACATCAATCATGGCTTGACATTTGGCTTAGGTCAACTTTGAATCTAGTCGAAACATAGAAAGACCAAAATGGACAAACTTGGTCAAGTTGGATGATTCTTGGACCAAATCTCTCTTCCTTGGTTCCAAACTTCATCAAAGGGTTTAATGTGTCATGTTACATCAATCATGGCTTGACATTTGGCTTAGGTCAACTTTGAATCTAGTCGAAACATAGAAAGACCAAAATGGACGAACTTGGTCAAGTTGGATGATTCTTGACCAAATCTCTCTTCCTTGGTTCCAAACTTCATCAAAGGGTTTAATGTGTCATGTTACATCAATCATGGCTTGACATTTGGCTTAGGTCAACTTTGAATCTAGTCGAAACATAGAAAGACCAAAATGGACAAACTTGGTCAAGTTGGATGATTCTTGACCAAATCTCTCTTCCTTGGTTCCAAACTTCATCAAAGGGTTTAATGTGTCATGTTACATCAATCATGGCTTGACATTTGGCTTAGGTCAACTTTGAATCTAGTCGAAACATAGAAAGACCAAAATGGACAAACTTGGTCAAGTTGGATGATTCTAGGACCAAATCTCTCTTCCTTGGTTCCAAACTTCATCAAAGGGTTTAATGTGTCATGTTACATCAATCATGGCTTGACATTTGGCTTAGGTCAACTTTGAATCTAGTCGAAACATAGAAAGACCAAAATGGACGAACTTGGTCAAGTTGGATGATTCTTGACCAAATCTCTCTTCCTTGGTTCCAAACTTCATCAAAGGGTTTAATGTGTCATGTTACATCAATCATGGCTTGACATTTGGCTTAGGTCAACTTTGAATCTAGTCGAAACATAGAAAGACCAAAATGGACAAACTTGGTCAAGTTGGATGATTCTTGGACCAAATCTCTCTTCCTTGGTTCCAAACTTCATCAAAGGGTTTAATGTGTCATATTACATCAATCATGGCTTGACATTTGGCTTAGGTCAACTTTGAATCTAGTCGAAACATAGAAAGACCAAAATGGACGAACTTGGTCAAGTTGGATGATTCTAGGACCAAATCTCTCTTCCTTGGTTCCAAACTTCATCAAAGGGTTTAATGTGTCATGTTACATCAATCATGGCTTGACATTTGGCTTAGGTCAACTTTGAATCTAGTCGAAACATAGAAAGACCAAAATGGACAAACTTGGTCAAGTTGGATGATTCTTGGACCAAATCTCTCTTCCTTGGTTCCAAACTTCATCAAAGGGTTTAATGTGTCATGTTACATCAATCATGGCTTGACATTTGGCTTAGGTCAACTTTGAATCTAGTCGAAACATAGAAAGACCAAAATGGACAAACTTGGTCAAGTTGGATGATTCTTGGACCAAATCTCTCTTCCTTGGTTCCAAACTTCATCAAAGGGTTTAATGTGTCATGTTACATCAATCATGGCTTGACATTTGGCTTAGGTCAACTTTGAATCTAGTCGAAACATAGAAAGACCAAAATGGACAAACTTGGTCAAGTTGGATGATTCTTGGACCAAATCTCTCTTCCTTGGTTCCAAACTTCATCAAAGGGTTTAATGTGTCATGTTACATCAATCATGGCTTGACATTTGGCTTAGGTCAACTTTGAATCTAGTCGAAACATAGAAAGACCAAAATGGACAAACTTGGTCAAGTTGGATGATTCTTGGACCAAATCTCTCTTCCTTGGTTCCAAACTTCATCAAAGGGTTTAATGTGTCATGTTACATCAATCATGGCTTGACATTTGGCTTAGGTCAACTTTGAATCTAGTCGAAACATAGAAAGACCAAAATGGACAAACTTGGTCAAGTTGGATGATTCTATGACCAAATCTCTCTTCCTTGGTTCCAAACTTCATCAAAGGGTTTAATGTGTCATGTTACATCAATCATGGCTTGACATTTGGCTTAGGTCAACTTTGAATCTAGTCGAAACATAGAAAGACCAAAATGGACGAACTTGGTCAAGTTGGATGATTCTTGACCAAATCTCTCTTCCTTGGTTCCAAACTTCATCAAAGGGTTTAATGTGTCATGTTACATCAATCATGGCTTGACATTTGGCTTAGGTCAACTTTGAATCTAGTCGAAACATAGAAAGACCAAAATGGACAAACTTGGTCAAGTTGGATGATTCTATGGACCAAATCTCTCTTCCTTGGTTCCAAACTTCATCAAAGGGTTTAATGTGTCATGTTACATCAATCATGGCTTGACATTTGGCTTAGGTCAACTTTGAATCTAGTCGAAACATAGAAAGACCAAAATGGACAAACTTGGTCAAGTTGGATGATTCTTGGACCAAATCTCTCTTCCTTGGTTCCAAACTTCATCAAAGGGTTTAATGTGTCATGTTACATCAATCATGGCTTGACATTTGGCTTAGGTCAACTTTGAATCTAGTCGAAACATAGAAAGACCAAAATGGACGAACTTGGTCAAGTTGGATGATTCTATGACCAAATCTCTCTTCCTTGGTTCCAAACTTCATCAAAGGGTTTAATGTGTCATGTTACATCAATCATGGCTTGACATTTGGCTTAGGTCAACTTTGAATCTAGTCGAAACATAGAAAGACCAAAATGGACGAACTTGGTCAAGTTGGATGATTCTTGGACCAAATCTCTCTTCCTTGGTTCCAAACTTCATCAAAGGGTTTAATGTGTCATGTTACATCAATCATGGCTTGACATTTGGCTTAGGTCAACTTTGAATCTAGTCGAAACATAGAAAGACCAAAATGGACAAACTTGGTCAAGTTGGATGATTCTTGACCAAATCTCTCTTCCTTGGTTCCAAACTTCATCAAAGGGTTTAATGTGTCATGTTACATCAATCATGGCTTGACATTTGGCTTAGGTCAACTTTGAATCTAGTCGAAACATAGAAAGACCAAAATGGACAAACTTGGTCAAGTTGGATGATTCTTGGACCAAATCTCTCTTCCTTGGTTCCAAACTTCATCAAAGGGTTTAATGTGTCATGTTACATCAATCATGGCTTGACATTTGGCTTAGGTCAACTTTGAATCTAGTCGAAACATAGAAAGACCAAAATGGACAAACTTGGTCAAGTTGGATGATTCTTGGACCAAATCTCTCTTCCTTGGTTCCAAACTTCATCAAAGGGTTTAATGTGTCATGTTACATCAATCATGGCTTGACATTTGGCTTAGGTCAACTTTGAATCTAGTCGAAACATAGAAAGACCAAAATGGACAAACTTGGTCAAGTTGGATGATTCTTGGACCAAATCTCTCTTCCTTGGTTCCAAACTTCATCAAAGGGTTTAATGTGTCATGTTACATCAATCATGGCTTGACATTTGGCTTAGGTCAACTTTGAATCTAGTCGAAACATAGAAAGACCAAAATGGACAAACTTGGTCAAGTTGGATGATTCTTGGACCAAATCTCTCTTCCTTGGTTCCAAACTTCATCAAAGGGTTTAATGTGTCATGTTACATCAATCATGGCTTGACATTTGGCTTAGGTCAACTTTGAATCTAGTCGAAACATAGAAAGACCAAAATGGACGAACTTGGTCAAGTTGGATGATTCTATGACCAAATCTCTCTTCCTTGGTTCCAAACTTCATCAAAGGGTTTAATGTGTCATGTTACATCAATCATGGCTTGACATTTGGCTTAGGTCAACTTTGAATCTAGTCGAAACATAGAAAGACCAAAATGGACAAACTTGGTCAAGTTGGATGATTCTTGACCAAATCTCTCTTCCTTGGTTCCAAACTTCATCAAAGGGTTTAATGTGTCATGTTACATCAATCATGGCTTGACATTTGGCTTAGGTCAACTTTGAATCTAGTCGAAACATAGAAAGACCAAAATGGACAAACTTGGTCAAGTTGGATGATTCTTGGACCAAATCTCTCTTCCTTGGTTCCAAACTTCATCAAAGGGTTTAATGTGTCATGTTACATCAATCATGGCTTGACATTTGGCTTAGGTCAACTTTGAATCTAGTCGAAACATAGAAAGACCAAAATGGACGAACTTGGTCAAGTTGGATGATTCTATGACCAAATCTCTCTTCCTTGGTTCCAAACTTCATCAAAGGGTTTAATGTGTCATGTTACATCAATCATGGCTTGACATTTGGCTTAGGTCAACTTTGAATCTAGTCGAAACATAGAAAGACCAAAATGGACAAACTTGGTCAAGTTGGATGATTCTTGGACCAAATCTCTCTTCCTTGGTTCCAAACTTCATCAAAGGGTTTAATGTGTCATGTTACATCAATCATGGCTTGACATTTGGCTTAGGTCAACTTTGAATCTAGTCGAAACATAGAAAGACCAAAATGGACGAACTTGGTCAAGTTGGATAATTCTATGACCAAATCTCTCTCCTTGGTTCCAAACTTCATCAAAGGGTTTAATGTGTCATGTTACATCAATCATGGCTTGACATTTGGCTTAGGTCAACTTTGAATCTAGTCGAAACATAGAAAGACCAAAATGGACAAACTTGGTCAAGTTGGATGATTCTTGGACCAAATCTCTCTTCCTTGGTTCCAAACTTCATCAAAGGGTTTAATGTGTCATGTTACATCAATCATGGCTTGACATTTGGCTTAGGTCAACTTTGAATCTAGTCGAAACATAGAAAGACCAAAATGGACAAACTTGGTCAAGTTGGATGATTCTTGGACCAAATCTCTCTTCCTTGGTTCCAAACTTCATCAAAGGGTTTAATGTGTCATGTTACATCAATCATGGCTTGACATTTGGCTTAGGTCAACTTTGAATCTAGTCGAAACATAGAAAGACCAAAATGGACGAACTTGGTCAAGTTGGATATTCTATGACCAAATCTCTCTTCCTGGTTCCAAAAACTTCATCAAAGGGTTTAATGTGTCATGTTACATCAATCATGGCTTGACATTTGGCTTAGGTCAACTTTGAATCTAGTCGAAATATAGAAAGACCAAAATGGACAAACTTGGTCAAGTTGGATGATTCTTGACCAAATCTCTCTTCCTTGGTTCCAAACTTCATCAAAGGGTTTAATGTGTCATGTTACATCAATCATGGCTTGACATTTGGCTTAGGTCAACTTTGAATCTAGTCGAAACATAGAAAGACCAAAATGGACGAACTTGGTCAAGTTGGATGATTCTTGACCAAATCTCTCTTCCTTGTTCCAAACTTCATCAAAGGTTTAATGTGTCATGTTACATCAATCATGGCTTGACATTTGGCTTAGGTCAACTTTGAATCTAGTCGAAACATAGAAAGACCAAAATGGACAAACTTGGTCAAGTTGGATGATTCTTGGACCAAATCTCTCTTCCTTGGTTCCAAACTTCATCAAAGGTTTAATGTGTCATGTTACATCATCATCATGGCTTGACATTTGGCTTAGGTCAACTTTGAATCTAGTCGAAACATAGAAAGACCAAAATGGACAAACTTGGTCAAGTTGGATGATTCTTGGACCAAATCTCTCTTCCTTGGTTCCAAACTTCATCAAAGGGTTTAATGTGTCATGTTACATCAATCATGGCTTGACATTTGGCTTAGGTCAACTTTGAATCTAGTCGAAACATAGAAAGACCAAAATGGACAAACTTGGTCAAGTTGGATGATTCTTGGACCAAATCTCTCTTCCTTGGTTCCAAACTTCATCAAAGGTTTAATGTGTCATGTTACATCAATCATGGCTTGACATTTGGCTTAGGTCAACTTTGAATCTAGTCGAAACATAGAAAGACCAAAATGGACGAACTTGGTCAAGTTGGATGATTCTATGACCAAATCTCTCTTCCTTGGTTCCAAACTTCATCAAAGGGTTTAATGTGTCATGTTACATCAATCATGGCTTGACATTTGGCTTAGGTCAACTTTGAATCTAGTCGAAACATAGAAAGACCAAAATGGACGAACTTGGTCAAGTTGGATGATTCTATGACCAAATCTCTCTTCCTTGGTTCCAAACTTCATCAAAGGGTTTAATGTGTCATGTTACATCAATCATGGCTTGACATTTGGCTTAGGTCAACTTTGAATCTAGTCGAAACATAGAAAGACCAAAATGGACGAACTTGGTCAAGTTGGATAATTCTATGACCAAATCTCTCTTCCTTGGTTCCAAACTTCATCAAAGGGTTTAATGTGTCATGTTACATCAATCATGGCTTGACATTTGGCTTAGGTCAACTTTGAATCTAGTCGAAACATAGAAAGACCAAAATGGACGAACTTGGTCAAGTTGGATGATTCTATGACCAAATCTCTCTTCCTTGGTTCCAAACTTCATCAAAGGGTTTAATGTGTCATGTTACATCAATCATGGCTTGACATTTGGCTTAGGTCAACTTTGAATCTAGTCGAAACATAGAAAGACCAAAATGGACAAACTTGGTCAAGTTGGATGATTCTTGACCAAATCTCTCTTCCTTGGTTCCAAAACTTCAAAAAGGGTTTTTGTGTCATGTTACATCAATCATGGCTTTTTTTTTTAGCCTTTGAATCTAGTCGAAAACATAGAAAGACAAAAAAAAAAAAATTGGATGGTTTTTTTGATTTTTTTCTCTTCCTTCTCTCTCTTTCTTTTCTTTTCATTTTTTTTTTTTTTTTGATGTTTCATTTCTTTCATTTTTTTTAGGTCAACTTTGAATCTAGTCGAAACATAAAAAGAAAAAAAAAAAAAAAACTTGTTCAAGTTTGAATTTTTTTTTTTTCTCTCTTCCTGGTTCCAAACTTCATCAAAGGGTTTAATGTGTCATGTTACATCAATCATGGCTTGACATTTGGCTTAGGTCAACTTTGAATCTAGTCGAAACATAGAAAGACCAAATATGGACGAACTTGGTCAAGTTGGATGATTCTATGACCAAATCTCTCTTCCTTGGTTCCAAACTTCATCAAAGGGTTTAATGTGTCATGTTACATCAATCATGGCTTGACATTTGGCTTAGGTCAACTTTGAATCTAGTCGAAACATAGAAAGACCAAAATGGACAAACTTGGTCAAGTTGGATGATTCTTGACCAAATCTCTCTTCCTTGTTCCAAACTTCATCAAAGGGTTTAATGTGTCATGTTACATCAATCATGGCTTGACATTTGGCTTAGGTCAACTTTGAATCTAGTCGAAACATAGAAAGACCAAAATGGACGAACTTGGTCAAGTTGGATAATTCTATGACCAAATCTCTCTTCCTTGGTTCCAAACTTCATCAAAGGGTTTAATGTGTCATGTTACATCAATCATGGCTTGACATTTGGCTTAGGTCAACTTTGAATCTAGTCGAAACATAGAAAGACCAAAATGGACAAACTTGGTCAAGTTGGATGATTCTTGGACCAAATCTCTCTTCCTTGTTAAACTTCATCAAATTAATGTCATGTAACATCAATCATTGCCAATCATTTTGAACAGGAAAGTAAAGGTCAAACATAAAAAAAGAAAAACCAATTGTCATGGATGATTCAAACCAAATCTCCTTGGACCAAATCATCAACTTCATCCAAAGTTTAAAATGTACATGATGTTACTAACATTCAGGCTTGAAATGGCAATCTTGGAAAAATAGAAAACCAAATGGACCAAAAGGACGAAAAAAATATTCGAAATCTCTCTTCCTTGGTTCCAAACTTCATCAAAGGGTTTAATGTGTCATGTTACATCAATCATGGCTTGACATTTGGCTTAGGTCAACTTTGAATCTAGTCGAAACATAGAAAGACCAAAATGGACACAACTTGGTCAAGTTGGATGATTCTTGGACCAAATCTCTCTTCCTTGGTTCCAAACTTCATCAAAGGGTTTAATGTGTCATGTTACATCAATCATGGCTTGACATTTGGCTTAGGTCAACTTTGAATCTAGTCGAAACATAGAAAGACCAAAATGGACGAACTTGGTCAAGTTGGATATTCTATGACCAAATCTCTTCCTTGGTTCCAAACTTCATCAAAGGGTTTAATGTGTCATGTTACATCAATCATGGCTTGACATTTGGCTTAGGTCAACTTTGAATCTAGTCGAAACATAGAAAGACCAAAATGGACAAACTTGGTCAAGTTGATTTCTGGACCAAATCTCTCTTCCTTGGTTCCAAACTTCATCAAAGGGTTTAATGTGTCATGTTACATCAATCATGGCTTGACATTTGGCTTAGGTCAACTTTGAATCTAGTCGAAACATAGAAAGACCAAAATGGACGAACTTGGTCAAGTTGGATGATTCTTGACCAAATCTCTCTTCCTTGGTTCCAAACTTCATCAAAGGGTTTAATGTGTCATGTTACATCAATCATGGCTTGACATTTGGCTTAGGTCAACTTTGAATCTAGTCGAAACATAGAAAGACCAAAATGGACAACTTGGTCAAGTTGGATGATTCTGGACCAAATCTCTCTTCCTTGGTTCCAAACTTCATCAAAGGGTTTAATGTGTCATGTTACATCAATCATGGCTTGACATTTGGCTTAGGTCAACTTTGAATCTAGTCGAAACATAGAAAGACCAAAAATGGACAAACTTGGTCAAGTTGGATGATTCTGGACCAAATCTCTCTTCCTTGGTTCCAAACTTCATCAAAGGGTTTAATGTGTCATGTTACATCAATCATGGCTTGACATTTGGCTTAGGTCAACTTTGAATCTAGTCGAAACATAGAAAGACCAAAATGGACAAACTTGGTCAAGTTGGATGATTCTTGACCAAATCTCTCTTCCTTGTTCCAAACTTCATCAAAGGGTTTAATGTGTCATGTCATGTTACATCAATCATGGCTTGACATTTGGCTTAGGTCAACTTTGAATCTAGTCGAAACATAGAAAGACCAAAATGGACGAACTTGGTCAAGTTGGATGATTCTATGACCAAATCTCTCTTCCTTGGTTCCAAACTTCATCAAAGGGTTTAATGTGTCATGTTACATCAATCATGGCTTGACATTTGGCTTAGGTCAACTTTGAATCTAGTCGAAACATAGAAAGACCAAAATGGACGAACTTGGTCAAGTTGGATGATTCTATGACCAAATCTCTCTTCCTTGTTTCCAAACTTCATCAAAGGGTTTAATGTGTCATGTTACATCAATCATGGCTTGACATTTGGCTTAGGTCAACTTTGAATCTAGTCGAAACATAGAAAGACCAAAATGGACGAACTTGGTCAAGTTGGATGATTCTTGACCAAATCTCTCTTCCTTGGTTCCAAACTTCATCAAAGGTTTAATGTGTCATGTTACATCAATCATGGCTTGACATTTGGCTTAGGTCAACTTTGAATCTAGTCGAAACATAGAAAGACCAAAATGGACAAACTTGGTCAAGTTGGATGATTCTTGGACCAAATCTCTCTTCCTTGGTTCCAAACTTCATCAAAGGGTTTAATGTGTCATGTTACATCAATCATGGCTTGACATTTGGCTTAGGTCAACTTTGAATCTAGTCGAAACATAGAAAGACCAAAATGGACGAACTTGGTCAAGTTGGATAATTCTATGACCAAATCTCTCTTCCTTGGTTCCAAACTTCATCAAAGGGTTTAATGTGTCATGTTACATCAATCATGGCTTGACATTTGGCTTAGGTCAACTTTGAATCTAGTCGAAACATAGAAAGACCAAAATGGACAAACTTGGTCAAGTTGGATGATTCTTGGACCAAATCTCTCTTCCTTGGTTCCAAACTTCATCAAAGGGTTTAATGTGTCATGTTACATCAATCATGGCTTGACATTTGGCTTAGGTCAACTTTGAATCTAGTCGAAACATAGAAAGACCAAAATGGACAAACTTGGTCAAGTTGGATGATTCTTGACCAAATCTCTCTTCCTTGGTTCCAAACTTCATCAAAGGGTTTAATGTGTCATGTTACATCAATCATGGCTTGACATTTGGCTTAGGTCAACTTTGAATCTAGTCGAAACATAGAAAGACCAAAATGGACAACTTGGTCAAGTTGGATGATTCTTGGACCAAATCTCTCTCCTTGGTTCCAAACTTCATCAAAGGGTTTAATGTGTCATGTTACATCAATCATGGCTTGACATTTGGCTTAGGTCAACTTTGAATCTAGTCGAAACATAGAAAGACCAAAATGGACAAACTTGGTCAAGTTGGATGATTCTTGACCAAATCTCTCTTCCTTGGTTCCAAACTTCATCAAAGGGTTTAATGTGTCATGTTACATCAATCATGGCTTGACATTTGGCTTAGGTCAACTTTGAATCTAGTCGAAACATAGAAAGACCAATATGGACGAACTTGGTCAAGTTGGATAATTCTATGACCAAATCTCTCTTCCTTGGTTCCAAACTTCATCAAAGGGTTTAATGTGTCATGTTACATCAATCATGGCTTGACATTTGGCTTAGGTCAACTTTGAATCTAGTCGAAACATAGAAAGACAAAAGAAAGACCATATGGACGAACTGGTCAAGTTGGATAATTCTATGACCAAATCTCTCTTCCTTGGTTCCAAACTTCATCAAAGGGTTTAATGTGTCATGTTACATCAATCATGGCTTGACATTTGGCTTAGGTCAACTTTGAATCTAGTCGAAACATAGAAAGACCAAAATGGACAAACTTGGTCAAGTTGGATGATTCTTGACCAAATCTCTCTTCCTTGGTTCCAAACTTCATCAAAGGTTTAATGTGTCATGTTACATCAATCATGGCTTGACATTTGGCTTAGGTCAACTTTGAATCTAGTCGAAACATAGAAAGACCAAAATGGACGAACTTGGTCAAGTTGGATGATTCTTGACCAAATCTCTCTTCCTTGGTTCCAAACTTCATCAAAGGGTTTAATGTGTCATGTTACATCAATCATGGCTTGACATTTGGCTAGGTCAACTTTGAATCTAGTCGAAACATAGAAAGACCAAAATGGACAAACTTGGTCAAGTTGGATGATTCTTGGACCAAATCTCTCTTCCTTGTTCCAAACTTCATCAAAGGGTTTAATGTGTCATGTTACATCAATCATGGCTTGACATTTGGCTTAGGTCAACTTTGAATCTAGTCGAAACATAGAAAGACCAAATGGACGAACTTGGTCAAGTTGGATAATTCTATGACCAAATCTCTCTTCCTTGTTTCCAAACTTCATCAAAGGGTTTAATGTGTCATGTTACATCAATCATGGCTTGACATTTGGCTTAGGTCAACTTTGAATCTAGTCGAAACATAGAAAGACCAAAATGGACGAACTTGGTCAAGTTGGATAATTCTATGACCAAATCTCTCTTCCTTGGTTCCAAACTTCATCAAAGGGTTTAATGTGTCATGTTACATCAATCATGGCTTGACATTTGGCTTAGGTCAACTTTGAATCTAGTCGAAACATAGAAAGACCAAAATGGACAAACTTGGTCAAGTTGGATGATTCTTGACCAAATCTCTCTTCCTTGGTCCAAACTTCATCAAAGGGTTTAATGTGTCATGTTACATCAATCATGGCTTGACATTTGGCTTAGGTCAACTTTGAATCTAGTCGAAACATAGAAAGACCAAAATGGACGAACTTGGTCAAGTTGGATAATTCTATGACCAAATCTCTCTTCCTTGGTTCCAAACTTCATCAAAGGGTTTAATGTGTCATGTTACATCAATCATGGCTTGACATTTGGCTTAGGTCAACTTTGAATCTAGTCGAAACATAGAAAGACCAAAATGGACAAACTTGGTCAAGTTGGATGATTCTTGGACCAAATCTCTCTTCCTTGGTTCCAAACTTCATCAAAGGGTTTAATGTGTCATGTTACATCAATCATGGCTTGACATTTGGCTTAGGTCAACTTTGAATCTAGTCGAAACATAGAAAGACCAAAATGGACGAACTTGGTCAAGTTGGATGATTCTATGACCAAATCTCTCTTCCTTGGTTCCAAACTTCATCAAAGGGTTTAATGTGTCATGTTACATCAATCATGGCTTGACATTTGGCTTAGGTCAACTTTGAATCTAGTCGAAACATAGAAAGACCAAAATGGACGAACTTGGTCAAGTTGGATGATTCTATGACCAAATCTCTCTTCCTTGGTTCCAAACTTCATCAAAGGGTTTAATGTGTCATGTTACATCAATCATGGCTTGACATTTGGCTTAGGTCAACTTTGAATCTAGTCGAAACATAGAAAGACCAAAATGGACAAACTTGGTCAAGTTGGATGATTCTTGGACCAAATCTCTCTTCCTTGGTTCCAAACTTCATCAAAGGTTTAATGTGTCATGTTACATCAATCATGGCTTGACATTTGGCTTAGGTCAACTTTGAATCTAGTCGAAACATAGAAAGACCAAAATGGACGAACTTGGTCAAGTTGGATGATTCTATGACCAAATCTCTCTTCCTTGGTTCCAAACTTCATCAAAGGGTTTAATGTGTCATGTTAACATCAATCATGCTTGACATTTGGCTTAGGTCAACTTTGAATCTAGTCGAAACATAGAAAGACCAAAATGGACGAACTTGGTCAAGTTGGATGATTCTTGACCAAATCTCTCTTCCTTGGTTCCAAACTTCATCAAAGGGTTTAATGTGTCATGTTACATCAATCATGGCTTGACATTTGGCTTAGGTCAACTTTGAATCTAGTCGAAACATAGAAAGACAAAATGGACGAACTTGGTCAAGTTGGATGATTCTATGACCAAATCTCTCTTCCTTGGTTCCAAACTTCATCAAAGGGTTTAATGTGTCATGTTACATCAATCATGGCTTGACATTTGGCTTAGGTCAACTTTGAATCTAGTCGAAACATAGAAAGACCAAAATGGACAAACTTGGTCAAGTTGGATGATTCTTGACCAAATCTCTCTTCCTTGGTTCCAAACTTCATCAAAGGGTTTAATGTGTCATGTTACATCAATCATGGCTTGACATTTGGCTTAGGTCAACTTTGAATCTAGTCGAAACATAGAAAGACCAAAATGGACAAACTTGGTCAAGTTGGATGATTCTTGGACCAAATCTCTCTTCCTTGGTTCCAAACTTCATCAAAGGGTTTAATGTGTCATGTTACATCAATCATGGCTTGACATTTGGCTTAGGTCAACTTTGAATCTAGTCGAAACATAGAAAGACCAAAATGGACAAACTTGGTCAAGTTGGATGATTCTTGGACCAAATCTCTCTTCCTTGGTTCCAAACTTCATCAAAGGGTTTAATGTGTCATGTTACATCAATCATGGCTTGACATTTGGCTTAGGTCAACTTTGAATCTAGTCGAAACATAGAAAGACCAAAATGGACGAACTTGGTCAAGTTGGATAATTCTATGACCAAATCTCTCTTCCTTGTTTCCAAACTTCATCAAAGGGTTTAATGTGTCATGTTACATCAATCATGGCTTGACATTTGGCTTAGGTCAACTTTGAATCTAGTCGAAACATAGAAAGACCAAATGGACGAACTTGGTCAAGTTGGATGATTCTATGACCAAATCTCTCTTCCTTGGTTCCAAACTTCATCAAAGGTTTAATGTGTCATGTTACATCAATCATGGCTTGACATTTGGCTTAGGTCAACTTTGAATCTAGTCGAAACATAGAAAGACCAAAATGGACAAACTTGGTCAAGTTGGATGATTCTTGGACCAAATCTCTCTTCCTTGGTTCCAAACTTCATCAAAGGGTTTAATGTGTCATGTTACATCAATCATGGCTTGACATTTGGCTTAGGTCAACTTTGAATCTAGTCGAAACATAGAAAGACCAAAATGGACGAACTTGGTCAAGTTGGATGATTCTATGACCAAATCTCTCTTCCTTGGTTCCAAACTTCATCAAAGGGTTTAATGTGTCATGTTACATCAATCATGGCTTGACATTTGGCTTAGGTCAACTTTGAATCTAGTCGAAACATAGAAAGACCAAAATGGACAAACTTGGTCAAGTTGGATGATTCTTGACCAAATCTCTCTTCCTTGGTTCCAAACTTCATCAAAGGGTTTAATGTGTCATGTTACATCAATCATGGCTTGACATTTGGCTTAGGTCAACTTTGAATCTAGTCGAAACATAGAAAGACCAAAATGGACGAACTTGGTCAAGTTGGATGATTCTATGACCAAATCTCTCTTCCTTGGTTCCAAACTTCATCAAAGGGTTTAATGTGTCATGTTACATCAATCATGGCTTGACATTTGGCTTAGGTCAACTTTGAATCTAGTCGAAACATAGAAAGACCAAAATGGACGAACTTGGTCAAGTTGGATGATTCTATGACCAAATCTCTCTTCCTTGGTTCCAAACTTCATCAAAGGGTTTAATGTGTCATGTTACATCAATCATGGCTTGACATTTGGCTTAGGTCAACTTTGAATCTAGTCGAAACATAGAAAGACCAAAATGGACAAACTTGGTCAAGTTGGATGATTCTTGACCAAATCTCTCTTCCTTGGTTCCAAACTTCATCAAAGGGTTTAATGTGTCATGTTACATCAATCATGGCTTGACATTTGGCTTAGGTCAACTTTGAATCTAGTCGAAACATAGAAAGACCAAAATGGACGAACTTGGTCAAGTTGGATGATTCTATGACCAAATCTCTCTTCCTTGGTTCCAAACTTCATCAAAGGGTTTAATGTGTCATGTTACATCAATCATGGCTTGACATTTGGCTTAGGTCAACTTTGAATCTAGTCGAAACATAGAAAGACCAAAATGGACAAACTTGGTCAAGTTGGATGATTCTGGACCAAATCTCTCTTCCTTGGTTCCAAACTTCATCAAAGGGTTTAATGTGTCATGTTACATCAATCATGGCTTGACATTTGGCTTAGGTCAACTTTGAATCTAGTCGAAACATAGAAAGACAAATATGGACGAACTTGGTCAAGTTGGATGATTCTATGACCAAATCTCTCTCTCCTTGGTTCCAAACTTCATCAAAGGGTTTAATGTGTCATGTTACATCAATCATGGCTTGACATTTGGCTTAGGTCAACTTTGAATCTAGTCGAAACATAGAAAGACCAAAATGGACAAACTTGGTCAAGTTGGATGATTCTTGGACCAAATCTCTCTTCCTTGGTTCCAAACTTCATCAAAGGGTTTAATGTGTCATGTTACATCAATCATGGCTTGACATTTGGCTTAGGTCAACTTTGAATCTAGTCGAAACATAGAAAGACCAAAATGGACAAACTTGGTCAAGTTGGATGATTCTTGACCAAATCTCTCTTCCTTGTTCCAAACTTCATCAAAGGGTTTAATGTGTCATGTTACATCAATCATGGCTTGACATTTGGCTTAGGTCAACTTTGAATCTAGTCGAAACATAGAAAGACCAAAATGGACAAACTTGGTCAAGTTGGATGATTCTTGACCAAATCTCTCTTCCTTGGTTCCAAAACTTCATCAAAGGGTTTAATGTGTCATGTTACATCAATCATGGCTTGACATTTGGCTTAGGTCAACTTTGAATCTAGTCGAAACATAGAAAGACCAAAATGGACAAACTTGGTCAAGTTGGATGATTCTTGGACCAAATCTCTCTTCCTTGGTTCCAAACTTCATCAAAGGGTTTAATGTGTCATGTTACATCAATCATGGCTTGACATTTGGCTTAGGTCAACTTTGAATCTAGTCGAAACATAGAAAGACCAAAATGGACGAACTTGGTCAAGTTGGATGATTCTTGGACCAAATCTCTCTTCCTTGGTTCCAAACTTCATCAAAGGGTTAATGTGTCATGTTACATCAATCATGGCTTGACATTTGGCTTAGGTCAACTTTGAATCTAGTCGAAACATAGAAAGACCAAAATGGACAAACTTGGTCAAGTTGGATGATTCTTGGACCAAATCTCTCTTCCTTGGTTCCAAACTTCATCAAAGGGTTTAATGTGTCATGTTACATCAATCATGGCTTGACATTTGGCTTAGGTCAACTTTGAATCTAGTCGAAACATAGAAAGACCAAAATGGACGAACTTGGTCAAGTTGGATAATTCTATGACCAAATCTCTCTTCCTTGGTTCCAAACTTCATCAAAGGGTTTAATGTGTCATGTTACATCAATCATGGCTTGACATTTGGCTTAGGTCAACTTTGAATCTAGTCGAAACATAGAAAGACCAAAATGGACAAACTTGGTCAAGTTGGATGATTCTTGACCAAATCTCTCTTCCTTGGTTCCAAACTTCATCAAAGGGTTTAATGTGTCATGTTACATCAATCATGGCTTGACATTTGGCTTAGGTCAACTTTGAATCTAGTCGAAACATAGAAAGACCAAAATGGACAAACTTGGTCAAGTTGGATGATTCTTGGACCAAATCTCTCTTCCTTGGTTCCAAACTTCATCAAAGGGTTTAATGTGTCATGTTACATCAATCATGGCTTGACATTTGGCTTAGGTCAACTTTGAATCTAGTCGAAACATAGAAAGACCAAAATGGACAACTTGGTCAAGTTGGATGATTCTTGACCAAATCTCTCTTCCTTGGTTCCAAACTTCATCAAAGGTTTAATGTGTCATGTTACATCAATCATGGCTTGACATTTGGCTTAGGTCAACTTTGAATCTAGTCGAAACATAGAAAGACAAATATGGACGAACTTGGTCAAGTTGGATGATTCTATGACCAAATCTCTCTTCCTTGGTTCCAAACTTCATCAAAGGGTTTAATGTGTCATGTTACATCAATCATGGCTTGACATTTGGCTTAGGTCAACTTTGAATCTAGTCGAAACGTAGAAAGACCAAAATGGACGAACTTGGTCAAGTTGGATGATTTATAACCAAATCTCTCTTCCTTGGTTCCAAACTTCATCAAAGGGTTTAATGTGTCATGTTACATCAATCATGGCTTGACATTTGGCTTAGGTCAACTTTGAATCTAGTCGAAACATAGAAAGACCAAAATGGACGAACTTGGTCAAGTTGGATAATTCTATGACCAAATCTCTCTTCCTTGGTTCCAAACTTCATCAAAGGGTTTAATGTGTCATGTTACATCAATCATGGCTTGACATTTGGCTTAGGTCAACTTTGAATCTAGTCGAAACATAGAAAGACCAAAATGGACGAACTTGGTCAAGTTGGATGATTCTATGACCAAATCTCTCTTCCTTGGTTCCAAACTTCATCAAAGGGTTTAATGTGTCATGTTACATCAATCATGGCTTGACATTTGGCTTAGGTCAACTTTGAATCTAGTCGAAACATAGAAAGACCAAATGGACAAATTGGTCAAGTTGGATGATTCTTGACCAAATCTCTCTTCCTTGGTTCCAAACTTCATCAAAGGGTTTAATGTGTCATGTTACATCAATCATGGCTTGACATTTGGCTTAGTCAACAACTTTGAATCTGTCGAAACATAGAAAGACAAAATGGACGAACTTGGTCAAGTTGGATGATTCTATGACCAAATCTCTCTTCCTTGGTTCCAAACTTCATCAAAGGGTTTAATGTGTCATGTTACATCAATCATGGCTTGACATTTGGCTTAGGTCAACTTTGAATCTAGTCGAAACATAGAAAGACCAAAATGGACAAACTTGGTCAAGTTGGATGATTCTTGGACCAAATCTCTCTTCCTTGGTTCCAAACTTCATCAAAGGGTTTAATGTGTCATGTTACATCAATCATGGCTTGACATTTGGCTTAGGTCAACTTTGAATCTTGTCGAAACATAGAAAGACCAAAATGGACGAACTTGGTCAAGTTGGATAATTCTATGACCAAATCTCTCTTCCTTGGTTCCAAACTTCATCAAAGGTTTTAATGTGTCATGTTACATCAATCATGGCTTGACATTTGGCTTAGGTCAACTTTGAATCTAGTCAATAGAAACGTCAACTAGAAAGACCAAAATGGACAAACTTGTCAAGTTGGATGATTCTTGGACCAAATCTCTCTTCCTTTTCCAAACTTCATCAAAGGGTTTAATGTGTCATGTTACATCAATCATGGCTTGACATTTGGCTTAGGTCAACTTTGAATCTAGTCGAAACATAGAAAGACCAAAATGGACAAACTTGGTCAAGTTGGATGATTCTTGACCAAATCTCTCTTCCTGGTTCCAAACTTCATCAAAGGGTTTAATGTGTCATGTTACATCAATCATGGCTTGACATTTGGCTTAGGTCAACTTTGAATCTAGTCGAAACGTAGAAAAACCAAAATGGACGAACTTGGTCAAGTTGGATAATTCTATGACCAAATCTCTCTTCCTTGGTTCCAAACTTCATCAAAGGGTTTAATGTGTCATGTTACATCAATCATGGCTTGACATTTGGCTTAGGTCAACTTTGAATCTAGTCGAAACATAGAAAGACCAAAATGGACAAACTTGGTCAAGTTGGATGATTCTTGACCAAATCTCTCTTCCTTGGTTCCAAACTTCATCAAAGGGTTTAATGTGTCATGTTACATCAATCATGGCTTGACATTTGGCTTAGGTCAACTTTGAATCTAGTCGAAACATAGAAAGACCAAAATGGATGGACGAACTTGGTCAAGTTGGATGATTCTTGACCAAATCTCTCTTCCTTGGTTCCAAACTTCATCAAAGGGTTAATGTGTCATGTTACATCAATCATGGCTTGACATTTGGCTTAGGTCAACTTTGAATCTAGTCGAAACATAGAAAGACCAAAATGGACAAACTTGGTCAAGTTGGATGATTCTTGGACCAAATCTCTCTTCCTTGGTTCCAAACTTCATCAAAGGGTTTAATGTGTCATGTTACATCAATCATGGCTTGACATTTGGCTTAGGTCAACTTTGAATCTAGTCGAAACATAGAAAGACCAAAATGGACAAACTTGGTCAAGTTGGATGATTCTTGGACCAAATCTCTCTTCCTTGGTTCCAAACTTCATCAAAGGGTTTAATGTGTCATGTTACATCAATCATGGCTTGACATTTGGCTTAGGTCAACTTTGAATCTAGTCGAAACATAGAAAGACCAAAATGGACGAACTTGGTCAAGTTGGATGATTCTATGACCAAATCTCTCTTCCTTGGTTCCAAACTTCATCAAAGGGTTTAATGTGTCATGTTACATCAATCATGGCTTGACATTTGGCTTAGGTCAACTTTGAATCTAGTCGAAACATAGAAAGACCAAAATGGACGAACTTGGTCAAGTTGGATGATTCTATGACCAAATCTCTCTTCCTTGGTTCCAAACTTCATCAAAGGGTTTAATGTGTCATGTTACATCAATCATGGCTTGACATTTGGCTTAGGTCAACTTTGAATCTAGTCGAAACATAGAAAGACCAAAATGGACGAACTTGGTCAAGTTGGATGATTCTATGACCAAATCTCTCTTCCTTGGTTCCAAACTTCATCAAAGGGTTTAATGTGTCATGTTACATCAATCATGGCTTGACATTTGGCTTAGGTCAACTTTGAATCTAGTCGAAACATAGAAAGACCAAAATGGACAAACTTGGTCAAGTTGGATGATTCTTGACCAAATCTCTCTTCCTTGGTTCCAAACTTCATCAAAGGGTTTAATGTGTCATGTTACATCAATCATGGCTTGACATTTGGCTTAGGTCAACTTTGAATCTAGTCGAAACAAGAAAGACCAAAATGGACGAACTTGGTCAAGTTGGATGATTCTATGACCAAATCTCTCTTCCTTGGTTCCAAACTTCATCAAAGGGTTTAATGTGTCATGTTACATCAATCATGGCTTGACATTTGGCTTAGGTCAACTTTGAATCTAGTCGAAACATAGAAAGACCAAAATGGACAAACTTGGTCAAGTTGGATGATTCTGGACCAAATCTCTCTTCCTTGGTTCCAAACTTCATCAAAGGGTTAATGTGTCATGTTACATCAATCATGGCTTGACATTTGGCTTAGGTCAACTTTGAATCTAGTCGAAACATAGAAAGACCAAAATGGACAAACTTGGTCAAGTTGGATGATTCTTGGACCAAATCTCTTCCTTGGTTCCAAACTTCATCAAAGGGTTTAATGTGTCATGTTACATCAATCATGGCTTGACATTTGGCTTAGGTCAACTTTGAATCTAGTCGAAACATAGAAAGACCAAAATGGACAAACTTGGTCAAGTTGGATGATTCTTGACCAAATCTCTCTTCCTTGGTTCCAAACTTCATCAAAGGGTTTAATGTGTCATGTTACATCAATCATGGCTTGACATTTGGCTTAGGTCAACTTTGAATCTAGTCGAAACATAGAAAGACCAAAATGGACGAACTTGGTCAAGTTGGATGATTCTTGACCAAATCTCTCTTCCTTGGTTCCAAACTTCATCAAAGGGTTTAATGTGTCATGTTACATCAATCATGGCTTGACATTTGGCTTAGGTCAACTTTGAATCTAGTCGAAACATAGAAAGACCAAAATGGACGAACTTGGTCAAGTTGGATGATTCTATGACCAAATCTCTCTTCCTTGGTTCCAAACTTCATCAAAGGGTTTAATGTGTCATGTTACATCAATCATGGCTTGACATTTGGCTTAGGTCAACTTTGAATCTAGTCGAAACATAGAAAGACCAAAATGGACGAACTTGGTCAAGTTGGATGATTCTATGACCAAATCTCTCTTCCTTGGTTCCAAACTTCATCAAAGGGTTTAATGTGTCATGTTACATCAATCATGGCTTGACATTTGGCTTAGGTCAACTTTGAATCTAGTCGAAACATAGAAAGACCAAAATGGACAAACTTGGTCAAGTTGGATGATTCTTGGACCAAATCTCTCTTCCTTGGTTCCAAACTTCATCAAAGGGTTTAATGTGTCATGTTACATCAATCATGGCTTGACATTTGGCTTAGGTCAACTTTGAATCTAGTCGAAACATAGAAAGACCAAAATGGACGAACTTGGTCAAGTTGGATGATTCTATGACCAAATCTCTCTTCCTTGGTTCCAAACTTCATCAAAGGGTTTAATGTGTCATGTTACATCAATCATGGCTTGACATTTGGCTTAGGTCAACTTTGAATCTAGTCGAAACATAGAAAGACCAAAATGGACAAACTTGGTCAAGTTGGATGATTCTTGACCAAATCTCTCTTCCTTGGTTCCAAACTTCATCAAAGGGTTTAATGTGTCATGTTACATCAATCATGGCTTGACATTTGGCTTAGGTCAACTTTGAATCTAGTCGAAACAAGAAAGACCAAAATGGACGAACTTGGTCAAGTTGGATGATTCTATGACCAAATCTCTCTTCCTTGGTTCCAAACTTCATCAAAGGGTTTAATGTGTCATGTTACATCAATCATGGCTTGACATTTGGCTTAGGTCAACTTTGAATCTAGTCGAAACATAGAAAGACCAAAATGGACGAACTTGGTCAAGTTGGATAATTCTATGACCAAATCTCTCTTCCTTGGTTCCAAACTTCATCAAAGGGTTTAATGTGTCATGTTACATCAATCATGGCTTGACATTTGGCTTAGGTCAACTTTGAATCTAGTCGAAACATAAAAGACCAAAATGGACAAACTTGGTCAAGTTGGATGATTCTTGGACCAAATCTCTCTTCCTTGGTTCCAAACTTCATCAAAGGGTTTAATGTGTCATGTTACATCAATCATGGCTTGACATTTGGCTTAGGTCAACTTTGAATCTAGTCGAAACATAGAAAGACCAAAATGGACGAACTTGGTCAAGTTGGATGATTCTATGACCAAATCTCTCTTCCTTGGTTCCAAACTTCATCAAAGGGTTTAATGTGTCATGTTACATCAATCATGGCTTGACATTTGGCTTAGGTCAACTTTGAATCTAGTCGAAACGTAGAAAGACCAAATGGACGAACTTGGTCAAGTTGGATGATTCTATGACCAAATCTCTCTTCCTTGGTTCCAAACTTCATCAAAGGGTTTAATGTGTCATGTTACATCAATCATGGCTTGACATTTGGCTTAGGTCAACTTTGAATCTAGTCGAAAATATAGAAAGACCAAAATAGACAAACTTGGTCAAGTTGGATGATTCTTGACCAAATCTCTCTTCCTTGGTTCCAAACTTCATCAAAGGGTTTAATGTGTCATGTTACATCAATCATGGCTTGACATTTGGCTTAGGTCAACTTTGAATCTAGTCGAAACATAGAAAGACAAAATGGACGAACTTGGTCAAGTTGGATGATTCTATGACCAAATCTCTCTTCCTTGGTTCCAAACTTCATCAAAGGGTTTAATGTGTCATGTTACATCAATCATGGCTTGACATTTGGCTTAGGTCAACTTTGAATCTAGTCGAAACATAGAAAGACCAAAATGGACGAACTTGGTCAAGTTGGATGATTTTATGACAAATCTCTCTTCCTTGGTTCCAAACTTCATCAAAGGGTTTAATGTGTCATGTTACATCAATCATGGCTTGACATTTGGCTTAGGTCAACTTTGAATCTAGTCGAAACATAGAAAGACCAAAATGGACGAACTTGGTCAAGTTGGATGATTCTATGACCAAATCTCTCTTCCTTGGTTCCAAACTTCATCAAAGGGTTTAATGTGTCATGTTACATCAATCATGGCTTGACATTTGGCTTAGGTCAACTTTGAATCTAGTCGAAACATAGAAAGACCAAAATGGACGAACTTGGTCAAGTTGGATGATTCTTGGACCAAATCTCTCTTCCTTGGTTCCAAACTTCATCAAAGGGTTTAATGTGTCATGTTACATCAATCATGGCTTGACATTTGGCTTAGGTCAACTTTGAATCTAGTCGAAACATAGAAAGACCAAAATGGACGAACTTGGTCAAGTTGGATGATTCTTGACCAAATCTCTCTTCCTTGGTTCCAAACTTCATCAAAGGTTTAATGTGTCATGTTACATCAATCATGGCTTGACATTTGGCTTAGGTCAACTTTGAATCTAGTCGAAACATAGAAAGACCAAAATGGACAACTTGGTCAAGTTGGATGATTCTATGACCAAATCTCTCTTCCCTTGGTTCCAAACTTCATCAAAGGGTTTAATGTGTCATGTTACATCAATCATGGCTTGACATTTGGCTTAGGTCAACTTTGAATCTAGTCGAAACATAGAAAGACCAAAATGGACGAACTTGGTCAAGTTGGATGATTCTATGACCAAATCTCTCTTCCTTGGTTCCAAACTTCATCAAAGGGTTTAATGTGTCATGTTACATCAATCATGGCTTGACATTTGGCTTAGGTCAACTTTGAATCTAGTCGAAACATAGAAAGACCAAAATGGACGAACTTGGTCAAGTTGGATGATTCTATGACCAAATCTCTCTTCCTTGGTTCCAAACTTCATCAAAGGGTTTAATGTGTCATGTTACATCAATCATGGCTTGACATTTGGCTTAGGTCAACTTTGAATCTAGTCGAAACATAGAAAGACCAAAATGGACGAACTTGGTCAAGTTGGATGATTCTATGACCAAATCTCTCTTCCTTGGTTCCAAACTTCATCAAAGGGTTTAATGTGTCATGTTACATCAATCATGGCTTGACATTTGGCTTAGGTCAACTTTGAATCTAGTCGAAACATAGAAAGACCAAAATGGACGAACTTGGTCAAGTTGGATGATTCTTGGACCAAATCTCTCTTCCTTGGTTCCAAACTTCATCAAAGGGTTTAATGTGTCATGTTACATCAATCATGGCTTGACATTTGGCTTAGGTCAACTTTGAATCTAGTCGAAACATAGAAAGACCAAAATGGACGAACTTGTCAAGTTGGATGATTTTATAACCAAATCTCTCTTCCTTGGTTCCAAACTTCATCAAAGGGTTTAATGTGTCATGTTACATCAATCATGGCTTGAA
>CM039433.1:10352221-10572816 GCA_022379115.2 Bauhinia variegata
TTGTGTCATATTACATCAATCTATGCTTGACATTTGGCTTCGGTCAACTTTGAAGCAAGTCGAAACCAAGAAAGACCAAAATGGACGAACTTGATTAAGTTGGATGATTCTTGGACCAAATCTCTCTTCGTTGGTCTCAAACTTCTCCACATGGTTTATTGTGTCATATTACATCAATCTATGCTTGACATTTGGCTTCGGTCAACTTTGAAGCAAGTCGAAAACAAGAAAGACCAAAATGGACGAACTTGATTAAGTTGGATGATTCTTGGACCAAATCTCTCTTCGTTGGTCTCAAACTTCTCCACATGGTTTATTGTGTCATATTACATCAATCTATGCTTGACATTTGGCTTCGGTCAACTTTGAAGCAAGTCGAAACGAAGAAAGACCAAAATGGACGAACTTGATTAAGTTGGATGATTCTTGGACCAAATCTCTCTTCGTTGGTCTCAAACTTCTCCACATGGTTTATTGTGTCATATTACATCAATCTATGCTTGACATTTGGCTTCGGTCAACTTTGAAGCAAGTCGAAACCAAGAAAGACCAAAATGGACGAACTTGATTAAGTTGGATGATTCTTGGACCAAATCTCTCTTCGTTGGTCTCAAACTTCTCACATGGTTTATTGTGTCATATTACATCAATCTATGCTTGACATTTGGCTTCGGTCAACTTTGAAGCAAGTCGAAACCAAGAAAGACCAAAATGGACGAACTTGATTAAGTTGGATGATTCTTGGACCAAATCTCTCTTCGTTGGTCTCAAACTTCTCCACATGGTTTATGTGTCATATTACATCAATCTATGCTTGACATTTGGCTTCGGTCAACTTTGAAGCAAGTCGAAACTAAGAAAGACCAAAATGGACGAACTTGATTAAGTTGGATGATTCTTGGACCAAATCTCTCTTCGTTGGTCTCAAACTTCTCCACATGGTTTATTGTGTCATATTACATCAATCTATGCTTGACATTTGGCTTCGGTCAACTTTGAAGCAAGTCGAAACCAAGAAAGACCAAAATGGACGAACTTGATTAAGTTGGATGATTCTTGGACCAAATCTCTCTTCGTTGGTCTCAAACTTCTCCACATGGTTTATTGTGTCATATTACATCAATCTATGCTTGACATTTGGCTTCGGTCAACTTTGAGCAAGTCGAAACCAAGAAAGACCAAAATGGACGAACTTGATTAAGTTGGATGATTCTTGGACCAAATCTCTCTTCGTTGGTCTCAAACTTCTCCACATGGTTTAATGTGTCATATTACATCAATCTATGCTTGACATTTGGCTTCGGTCAACTTTGAAGCAAGTCGAAACGAAGAAAGACCAAAATGGACGAACTTGATTAAGTTGGATGATTCTTGGACCAAATCTCTCTTCGTTGGTCTCAAACTTCTCCACATGGTTTATTGTGTCATATTACATCAATCTATGCTTGACATTTGGCTTCGGTCAACTTTGAAGCAAGTCGAAACCAAGAAAGACCAAAATGGACGAACTTGATTAAGTTGGATGATTCTTGGACCAAATCTCTCTTCGTTGGTCTCAAACTTCTCCACATGGTTTATTGTGTCATATTACATCAATCTATGCTTGACATTTGGCTTCGGTCAACTTTGAAGCAAGTCGAAACCAAGAAAGACCAAAATGGACGAACTTGATTAAGTTGGATGATTCTTGGACCAAATCTCTCTTCGTTGGTCTCAAACTTCTCCACATGGTTTATTGTGTCATATTACATCAATCTATGCTTGACATTTGGCTTCGGTCAACTTTGAAGCAAGTCGAAACCAAGAAAGACCAAAATGGACGAACTTGATTAAGTTGGATGATTCTTGGACCAAATCTCTCTTCGTTGGTCTCAAACTTCTCCACATGGTTTATTGTGTCATATTACATCAATCTATGCTTGACATTTGGCTTCGGTCAACTTTGAAGCTAGTCGAAACTAAGAAAGACCAAAATGGACGAACTTGATTAAGTTGGATGATTCTTGGACCAAATCTCTCTTCGTTGGTCTCAAACTTCTCCACATGGTTTATTGTGTCATATTACATCAATCTATGCTTGACATTTGGCTTCGGTCAACTTTGAAGCAAGTCGAAACCAAGAAAGACCAAAATGGACGAACTTGATTAAGTTGGATGATTCTTGGACCAAATCTCTCTTCGTTGGTCTCAAACTTCTCCACATGGTTTATTGTGTCATATTACATCAATCTATGCTTGACATTTGGCTTCGGTCAACTTTGAAGCAAGTCGAAACCAAGAAAGACCAAAATGGACGAACTTGATTAAGTTGGATGATTCTTGGACCAAATCTCTCTTCGTTGGTCTCAAACTTCTCCACATGGTTTATTGTGTCATATTACATCAATCTATGCTTGACATTTGGCTTCGGTCAACTTTGAAGCAAGTCGAAACCAAGAAAGACCAAAATGGACGAACTTGATTAAGTTGGATGATTCTTGGACCAAATCTCTCTTCGTTGGTCTCAAACTTCTCCACATGGTTTAATTTGTCATATTACATCAATCTATGCTTGACATTTGGCTTCGGTCAACTTTGAAGCAAGTCGAAACCAAGAAAGACCAAAATGGACGAACTTGATTAAGTTGGATGATTCTTGGACCAAATCTCTCTTCGTTGGTCTCAAACTTCTCCACATGGTTTAATGTGTCATATTACATCAATCTATGCTTGACATTTGGCTTCGGTCAACTTTGAAGCAAGTCGAAACAAAGAAAGACCAAAATGGACGAACTTGATTAAGTTGGATGATTCTTGGACCAAATCTCTCTTCGTTGGTCTCAAACTTCTCCACATGGTTTATTTGTGTCATATTACATCAATCTATGCTTGACATTTGGCTTCGGTCAACTTTGAAGCAAGTCGAAAACAAAAAGACCAAAATGGACGAACTTGATTAAGTTGGATGATTCTTGGACCAAATCTCTCTTCGTTGGTCTCAAACTTCTCCACATGGTTTATTGTGTCATATTACATCAATCTATGCTTGACATTTGGCTTCGGTCAACTTTGAAGCAAGTCGAAACAAGAAAGACCAAAATGGACGAACTTGATTAAGTTGGATGATTCTTGGACCAAATCTCTCTTCGTTGGTCTCAAACTTCTCCACATGGTTTATTGTGTCATATTACATCAATCTATGCTTGACATTTGGCTTCGGTCAACTTTGAAGCAAGTCGAAACAAGAAAGACCAAAATGGACGAACTTGATTAAGTTGGATGATTCTTGGACCAAATCTCTCTTCGTTGGTCTCAAACTTCTCCACATGGTTTATTGTGTCATATTACATCAATCTATGCTTGACATTTGGCTTCGGTCAACTTTGAAGCTAGTCGAAACAAAGAAAGACCAAAATGGACGAACTTGATTAAGTTGGATGATTCTTGGACCAAATCTCTCTTCGTTGGTCTCAAACTTCTCCACATGGTTTATTGTGTCATATCAATCTAATCTATGCTTGACATTTGGCTTCGGTCAACTTTGAAGCAAGTCGAAACCAAGAAAGACCAAAATGGACGAACTTGATTAAGTTGGATGATTCTTGGACCAAATCTCTCTTCGTTGGTCTCAAACTTCTCCACATGGTTTATTGTGTCATATTACATCAATCTTTGCTTGACATTTGGCTTCGGTCAACTTTGAAGCAAGTCGAAACCAAGAAAGACCAAAAGGACGAACTTGATTAAGTTGGATGATTCTTGGACCAAATCTCTCTTCGTTGGTCTCAAACTTCTCCACATGGTTTATTGTGTCATATTACATCAATCTATGCTTGACATTTGGCTTCGGTCAACTTTGAAGCAAGTCGAAACCAAGAAAGACCAAAATGGACGAACTTGATTAAGTTGGATGATTCTTGGACCAAATCTCTCTTCGTTGGTCTCAAACTTCTCCACATGGTTTATTGTGTCATATTACATCAATCTATGCTTGACATTTGGCTTCGGTCAACTTTGAAGCAAGTCGAAACCAAGAAAGACCAAAATGGACGAACTTGATTAAGTTGGATGATTCTTGGACCAAATCTCTCTTCGTTGGTCTCAAACTTCTCCACATGGTTTATTGTGTCATATTACATCAATCTATGCTTGACATTTGGCTTCGGTCAACTTTGAAGCAAGTCGAAACCAAGAAAGACCAAAATGGACGAACTTGATTAAGTTGGATGATTCTTGGACCAAATCTCTCTTCGTTGGTCTCAAACTTCTCCACATGGTTTATTGTGTCATATTACATCAATCTATGCTTGACATTTGGCTTCGGTCAACTTTGAAGCAAGTCGAAACCAAGAAAGACCAAAATGGACGAACTTGATTAAGTTGGATGATTCTTGGACCAAATCTCTCTTCGTTGGTCTCAAACTTCTCCACATGGTTTATTGTGTCATATTACATCAATCTATGCTTGACATTTGGCTTCGGTCAACTTTGAAGCAAGTCGAAACCAAGAAAGACCAAAATGGACGAACTTGATTAAGTTGGATGATTCTTGGACCAAATCTCTCTTCGTTGGTCTCAAACTTCTCCACATGGTTTATTGTGTCATATTACATCAATCTATGCTTGACATTTGGCTTCGGTCAACTTTGAAGCAAGTCGAAACCAAGAAAGACCAAAATGGACGAACTTGATTAAGTTGGATGATTCTTGGACCAAATCTCTCTTCGTTGGTCTCAAACTTCTCCACATGGTTTATTGTGTCATATTACATCAATCTATGCTTGACATTTGGCTTCGGTCAACTTTGAAGCAAGTCGAAACCAAGAAAGACCAAAATGGACGAACTTGATTAAGTTGGATGATTCTTGGACCAAATCTCTCTTCGTTGGTCTCAAACTTCTCCACATGGTTTATTGTGTCATATTACATCAATCTATGCTTGACATTTGGCTTCGGTCAACTTTGAAGCAAGTCGAAACCAAGAAAGACCAAAATGGACGAACTTGATTAAGTTGGATGATTCTTGGACCAAATCTCTCTTCGTTGGTCTCAAACTTCTCCACATGGTTTATTGTGTCATATTACATCAATCTATGCTTGACATTTGGCTTCGGTCAACTTTGAAGCAAGTCGAAACCAAGAAAGACCAAAATGGACGAACTTGATTAAGTTGGATGATTCTTGGACCAAATCTCTCTTCGTTGGTCTCAAACTTCTCCACATGGTTTATTGTGTCATATTACATCAATCTATGCTTGACATTTGGCTTCGGTCAACTTTGAAGCAAGTCGAAACCAAGAAAGACCAAAATGGACGAACTTGATTAAGTTGGATGATTCTTGGACCAAATCTCTCTTCGTTGGTCTCAAACTTCTCCACATGGTTTATTGTGTCATATTACATCAATCTATGCTTGACATTTGGCTTCGGTCAACTTTGAAGCAAGTCGAAACCAAGAAAGACCAAAATGGACGAACTTGATTAAGTTGGATGATTCTTGGACCAAATCTCTCTTCGTTGGTCTCAAACTTCTCCACATGGTTTATTGTGTCATATTACATCAATCTATGCTTGACATTTGGCTTCGGTCAACTTTGAAGCAAGTCGAAACCAAGAAAGACCAAAATGGACGAACTTGATTAAGTTGGATGATTCTTGGACCAAATCTCTCTTCGTTGGTCTCAAACTTCTCCACATGGTTTATTGTGTCATATTACATCAATCTATGCTTGACATTTGGCTTCGGTCAACTTTGAAGCAAGTCGAAACCAAGAAAGACCAAAATGGACGAACTTGATTAAGTTGGATGATTCTTGGACCAAATCTCTCTTCGTTGGTCTCAAACTTCTCCACATGGTTTATTGTGTCATATTACATCAATCTATGCTTGACATTTGGCTTCGGTCAACTTTGAAGCAAGTCGAAACCAAGAAAGACCAAAATGGACGAACTTGATTAAGTTGGATGATTCTTGGACCAAATCTCTCTTCGTTGGTCTCAAACTTCTCCACATGGTTTATTGTGTCATATTACATCAATCTATGCTTGACATTTGGCTTCGGTCAACTTTGAAGCAAGTCGAAACCAAGAAAGACCAAAATGGACGAACTTGATTAAGTTGGATGATTCTTGGACCAAATCTCTCTTCGTTGGTCTCAAACTTCTCCACATGGTTTATTGTGTCATATTACATCAATCTATGCTTGACATTTGGCTTCGGTCAACTTTGAAGCAAGTCGAAACCAAGAAAGACCAAAATGGACGAACTTGATTAAGTTGGATGATTCTTGGACCAAATCTCTCTTCGTTGGTCTCAAACTTCTCCACATGGTTTATTGTGTCATATTACATCAATCTATGCTTGACATTTGGCTTCGGTCAACTTTGAAGCAAGTCGAAACCAAGAAAGACCAAAATGGACGAACTTGATTAAGTTGGATGATTCTTGGACCAAATCTCTCTTCGTTGGTCTCAAACTTCTCCACATGGTTTATTGTGTCATATTACATCAATCTATGCTTGACATTTGGCTTCGGTCAACTTTGAAGCAAGTCGAAACCAAGAAAGACCAAAATGGACGAACTTGATTAAGTTGGATGATTCTTGGACCAAATCTCTCTTCGTTGGTCTCAAACTTCTCCACATGGTTTATTGTGTCATATTACATCAATCTATGCTTGACATTTGGCTTCGGTCAACTTTGAAGCAAGTCGAAACCAAGAAAGACCAAAATGGACGAACTTGATTAAGTTGGATGATTCTTGGACCAAATCTCTCTTCGTTGGTCTCAAACTTCTCCACATGGTTTATTGTGTCATATTACATCAATCTATGCTTGACATTTGGCTTCGGTCAACTTTGAAGCAAGTCGAAACCAAGAAAGACCAAAATGGACGAACTTGATTAAGTTGGATGATTCTTGGACCAAATCTCTCTTCGTTGGTCTCAAACTTCTCCACATGGTTTATTGTGTCATATTACATCAATCTATGCTTGACATTTGGCTTCGGTCAACTTTGAAGCAAGTCGAAACCAAGAAAGACCAAAATGGACGAACTTGATTAAGTTGGATGATTCTTGGACCAAATCTCTCTTCGTTGGTCTCAAACTTCTCCACATGGTTTATTGTGTCATATTACATCAATCTATGCTTGACATTTGGCTTCGGTCAACTTTGAAGCAAGTCGAAACCAAGAAAGACCAAAATGGACGAACTTGATTAAGTTGGATGATTCTTGGACCAAATCTCTCTTCGTTGGTCTCAAACTTCTCCACATGGTTTATTGTGTCATATTACATCAATCTATGCTTGACATTTGGCTTCGGTCAACTTTGAAGCAAGTCGAAACCAAGAAAGACCAAAATGGACGAACTTGATTAAGTTGGATGATTCTTGGACCAAATCTCTCTTCGTTGGTCTCAAACTTCTCCACATGGTTTATTGTGTCATATTACATCAATCTATGCTTGACATTTGGCTTCGGTCAACTTTGAAGCAAGTCGAAACCAAGAAAGACCAAAATGGACGAACTTGATTAAGTTGGATGATTCTTGGACCAAATCTCTCTTCGTTGGTCTCAAACTTCTCCACATGGTTTATTGTGTCATATTACATCAATCTATGCTTGACATTTGGCTTCGGTCAACTTTGAAGCAAGTCGAAACCAAGAAAGACCAAAATGGACGAACTTGATTAAGTTGGATGATTCTTGGACCAAATCTCTCTTCGTTGGTCTCAAACTTCTCCACATGGTTTATTGTGTCATATTACATCAATCTATGCTTGACATTTGGCTTCGGTCAACTTTGAAGCAAGTCGAAACCAAGAAAGACCAAAATGGACGAACTTGATTAAGTTGGATGATTCTTGGACCAAATCTCTCTTCGTTGGTCTCAAACTTCTCCACATGGTTTATTGTGTCATATTACATCAATCTATGCTTGACATTTGGCTTCGGTCAACTTTGAAGCAAGTCGAAACCAAGAAAGACCAAAATGGACGAACTTGATTAAGTTGGATGATTCTTGGACCAAATCTCTCTTCGTTGGTCTCAAACTTCTCCACATGGTTTATTGTGTCATATTACATCAATCTATGCTTGACATTTGGCTTCGGTCAACTTTGAAGCAAGTCGAAACCAAGAAAGACCAAAATGGACGAACTTGATTAAGTTGGATGATTCTTGGACCAAATCTCTCTTCGTTGGTCTCAAACTTCTCCACATGGTTTATTGTGTCATATTACATCAATCTATGCTTGACATTTGGCTTCGGTCAACTTTGAAGCAAGTCGAAACCAAGAAAGACCAAAATGGACGAACTTGATTAAGTTGGATGATTCTTGGACCAAATCTCTCTTCGTTGGTCTCAAACTTCTCCACATGGTTTATTGTGTCATATTACATCAATCTATGCTTGACATTTGGCTTCGGTCAACTTTGAAGCAAGTCGAAACCAAGAAAGACCAAAATGGACGAACTTGATTAAGTTGGATGATTCTTGGACCAAATCTCTCTTCGTTGGTCTCAAACTTCTCCACATGGTTTATTGTGTCATATTACATCAATCTATGCTTGACATTTGGCTTCGGTCAACTTTGAAGCAAGTCGAAACCAAGAAAGACCAAAATGGACGAACTTGATTAAGTTGGATGATTCTTGGACCAAATCTCTCTTCGTTGGTCTCAAACTTCTCCACATGGTTTATTGTGTCATATTACATCAATCTATGCTTGACATTTGGCTTCGGTCAACTTTGAAGCAAGTCGAAACCAAGAAAGACCAAAATGGACGAACTTGATTAAGTTGGATGATTCTTGGACCAAATCTCTCTTCGTTGGTCTCAAACTTCTCCACATGGTTTATTGTGTCATATTACATCAATCTATGCTTGACATTTGGCTTCGGTCAACTTTGAAGCAAGTCGAAACCAAGAAAGACCAAAATGGACGAACTTGATTAAGTTGGATGATTCTTGGACCAAATCTCTCTTCGTTGGTCTCAAACTTCTCCACATGGTTTATTGTGTCATATTACATCAATCTATGCTTGACATTTGGCTTCGGTCAACTTTGAAGCAAGTCGAAACCAAGAAAGACCAAAATGGACGAACTTGATTAAGTTGGATGATTCTTGGACCAAATCTCTCTTCGTTGGTCTCAAACTTCTCCACATGGTTTATTGTGTCATATTACATCAATCTATGCTTGACATTTGGCTTCGGTCAACTTTGAAGCAAGTCGAAACCAAGAAAGACCAAAATGGACGAACTTGATTAAGTTGGATGATTCTTGGACCAAATCTCTCTTCGTTGGTCTCAAACTTCTCCACATGGTTTATTGTGTCATATTACATCAATCTATGCTTGACATTTGGCTTCGGTCAACTTTGAAGCAAGTCGAAACCAAGAAAGACCAAAATGGACGAACTTGATTAAGTTGGATGATTCTTGGACCAAATCTCTCTTCGTTGGTCTCAAACTTCTCCACATGGTTTATTGTGTCATATTACATCAATCTATGCTTGACATTTGGCTTCGGTCAACTTTGAAGCAAGTCGAAACCAAGAAAGACCAAAATGGACGAACTTGATTAAGTTGGATGATTCTTGGACCAAATCTCTCTTCGTTGGTCTCAAACTTCTCCACATGGTTTATTGTGTCATATTACATCAATCTATGCTTGACATTTGGCTTCGGTCAACTTTGAAGCAAGTCGAAACCAAGAAAGACCAAAATGGACGAACTTGATTAAGTTGGATGATTCTTGGACCAAATCTCTCTTCGTTGGTCTCAAACTTCTCCACATGGTTTATTGTGTCATATTACATCAATCTATGCTTGACATTTGGCTTCGGTCAACTTTGAAGCAAGTCGAAACCAAGAAAGACCAAAATGGACGAACTTGATTAAGTTGGATGATTCTTGGACCAAATCTCTCTTCGTTGGTCTCAAACTTCTCCACATGGTTTATTGTGTCATATTACATCAATCTATGCTTGACATTTGGCTTCGGTCAACTTTGAAGCAAGTCGAAACCAAGAAAGACCAAAATGGACGAACTTGATTAAGTTGGATGATTCTTGGACCAAATCTCTCTTCGTTGGTCTCAAACTTCTCCACATGGTTTATTGTGTCATATTACATCAATCTATGCTTGACATTTGGCTTCGGTCAACTTTGAAGCAAGTCGAAACCAAGAAAGACCAAAATGGACGAACTTGATTAAGTTGGATGATTCTTGGACCAAATCTCTCTTCGTTGGTCTCAAACTTCTCCACATGGTTTATTGTGTCATATTACATCAATCTATGCTTGACATTTGGCTTCGGTCAACTTTGAAGCAAGTCGAAACCAAGAAAGACCAAAATGGACGAACTTGATTAAGTTGGATGATTCTTGGACCAAATCTCTCTTCGTTGGTCTCAAACTTCTCCACATGGTTTATTGTGTCATATTACATCAATCTATGCTTGACATTTGGCTTCGGTCAACTTTGAAGCAAGTCGAAACCAAGAAAGACCAAAATGGACGAACTTGATTAAGTTGGATGATTCTTGGACCAAATCTCTCTTCGTTGGTCTCAAACTTCTCCACATGGTTTATTGTGTCATATTACATCAATCTATGCTTGACATTTGGCTTCGGTCAACTTTGAAGCAAGTCGAAACCAAGAAAGACCAAAATGGACGAACTTGATTAAGTTGGATGATTCTTGGACCAAATCTCTCTTCGTTGGTCTCAAACTTCTCCACATGGTTTATTGTGTCATATTACATCAATCTATGCTTGACATTTGGCTTCGGTCAACTTTGAAGCAAGTCGAAACCAAGAAAGACCAAAATGGACGAACTTGATTAAGTTGGATGATTCTTGGACCAAATCTCTCTTCGTTGGTCTCAAACTTCTCCACATGGTTTATTGTGTCATATTACATCAATCTATGCTTGACATTTGGCTTCGGTCAACTTTGAAGCAAGTCGAAACCAAGAAAGACCAAAATGGACGAACTTGATTAAGTTGGATGATTCTTGGACCAAATCTCTCTTCGTTGGTCTCAAACTTCTCCACATGGTTTATTGTGTCATATTACATCAATCTATGCTTGACATTTGGCTTCGGTCAACTTTGAAGCAAGTCGAAACCAAGAAAGACCAAAATGGACGAACTTGATTAAGTTGGATGATTCTTGGACCAAATCTCTCTTCGTTGGTCTCAAACTTCTCCACATGGTTTATTGTGTCATATTACATCAATCTATGCTTGACATTTGGCTTCGGTCAACTTTGAAGCAAGTCGAAACCAAGAAAGACCAAAATGGACGAACTTGATTAAGTTGGATGATTCTTGGACCAAATCTCTCTTCGTTGGTCTCAAACTTCTCCACATGGTTTATTGTGTCATATTACATCAATCTATGCTTGACATTTGGCTTCGGTCAACTTTGAAGCAAGTCGAAACCAAGAAAGACCAAAATGGACGAACTTGATTAAGTTGGATGATTCTTGGACCAAATCTCTCTTCGTTGGTCTCAAACTTCTCCACATGGTTTATTGTGTCATATTACATCAATCTATGCTTGACATTTGGCTTCGGTCAACTTTGAAGCAAGTCGAAACCAAGAAAGACCAAAATGGACGAACTTGATTAAGTTGGATGATTCTTGGACCAAATCTCTCTTCGTTGGTCTCAAACTTCTCCACATGGTTTATTGTGTCATATTACATCAATCTATGCTTGACATTTGGCTTCGGTCAACTTTGAAGCAAGTCGAAACCAAGAAAGACCAAAATGGACGAACTTGATTAAGTTGGATGATTCTTGGACCAAATCTCTCTTCGTTGGTCTCAAACTTCTCCACATGGTTTATTGTGTCATATTACATCAATCTATGCTTGACATTTGGCTTCGGTCAACTTTGAAGCAAGTCGAAACCAAGAAAGACCAAAATGGACGAACTTGATTAAGTTGGATGATTCTTGGACCAAATCTCTCTTCGTTGGTCTCAAACTTCTCCACATGGTTTATTGTGTCATATTACATCAATCTATGCTTGACATTTGGCTTCGGTCAACTTTGAAGCAAGTCGAAACCAAGAAAGACCAAAATGGACGAACTTGATTAAGTTGGATGATTCTTGGACCAAATCTCTCTTCGTTGGTCTCAAACTTCTCCACATGGTTTATTGTGTCATATTACATCAATCTATGCTTGACATTTGGCTTCGGTCAACTTTGAAGCAAGTCGAAACCAAGAAAGACCAAAATGGACGAACTTGATTAAGTTGGATGATTCTTGGACCAAATCTCTCTTCGTTGGTCTCAAACTTCTCCACATGGTTTATTGTGTCATATTACATCAATCTATGCTTGACATTTGGCTTCGGTCAACTTTGAAGCAAGTCGAAACCAAGAAAGACCAAAATGGACGAACTTGATTAAGTTGGATGATTCTTGGACCAAATCTCTCTTCGTTGGTCTCAAACTTCTCCACATGGTTTATTGTGTCATATTACATCAATCTATGCTTGACATTTGGCTTCGGTCAACTTTGAAGCAAGTCGAAACCAAGAAAGACCAAAATGGACGAACTTGATTAAGTTGGATGATTCTTGGACCAAATCTCTCTTCGTTGGTCTCAAACTTCTCCACATGGTTTATTGTGTCATATTACATCAATCTATGCTTGACATTTGGCTTCGGTCAACTTTGAAGCAAGTCGAAACCAAGAAAGACCAAAATGGACGAACTTGATTAAGTTGGATGATTCTTGGACCAAATCTCTCTTCGTTGGTCTCAAACTTCTCCACATGGTTTATTGTGTCATATTACATCAATCTATGCTTGACATTTGGCTTCGGTCAACTTTGAAGCAAGTCGAAACCAAGAAAGACCAAAATGGACGAACTTGATTAAGTTGGATGATTCTTGGACCAAATCTCTCTTCGTTGGTCTCAAACTTCTCCACATGGTTTATTGTGTCATATTACATCAATCTATGCTTGACATTTGGCTTCGGTCAACTTTGAAGCAAGTCGAAACCAAGAAAGACCAAAATGGACGAACTTGATTAAGTTGGATGATTCTTGGACCAAATCTCTCTTCGTTGGTCTCAAACTTCTCCACATGGTTTATTGTGTCATATTACATCAATCTATGCTTGACATTTGGCTTCGGTCAACTTTGAAGCAAGTCGAAACCAAGAAAGACCAAAATGGACGAACTTGATTAAGTTGGATGATTCTTGGACCAAATCTCTCTTCGTTGGTCTCAAACTTCTCCACATGGTTTATTGTGTCATATTACATCAATCTATGCTTGACATTTGGCTTCGGTCAACTTTGAAGCAAGTCGAAACCAAGAAAGACCAAAATGGACGAACTTGATTAAGTTGGATGATTCTTGGACCAAATCTCTCTTCGTTGGTCTCAAACTTCTCCACATGGTTTATTGTGTCATATTACATCAATCTATGCTTGACATTTGGCTTCGGTCAACTTTGAAGCAAGTCGAAACCAAGAAAGACCAAAATGGACGAACTTGATTAAGTTGGATGATTCTTGGACCAAATCTCTCTTCGTTGGTCTCAAACTTCTCCACATGGTTTATTGTGTCATATTACATCAATCTATGCTTGACATTTGGCTTCGGTCAACTTTGAAGCAAGTCGAAACCAAGAAAGACCAAAATGGACGAACTTGATTAAGTTGGATGATTCTTGGACCAAATCTCTCTTCGTTGGTCTCAAACTTCTCCACATGGTTTATTGTGTCATATTACATCAATCTATGCTTGACATTTGGCTTCGGTCAACTTTGAAGCAAGTCGAAACCAAGAAAGACCAAAATGGACGAACTTGATTAAGTTGGATGATTCTTGGACCAAATCTCTCTTCGTTGGTCTCAAACTTCTCCACATGGTTTATTGTGTCATATTACATCAATCTATGCTTGACATTTGGCTTCGGTCAACTTTGAAGCAAGTCGAAACCAAGAAAGACCAAAATGGACGAACTTGATTAAGTTGGATGATTCTTGGACCAAATCTCTCTTCGTTGGTCTCAAACTTCTCCACATGGTTTATTGTGTCATATTACATCAATCTATGCTTGACATTTGGCTTCGGTCAACTTTGAAGCAAGTCGAAACCAAGAAAGACCAAAATGGACGAACTTGATTAAGTTGGATGATTCTTGGACCAAATCTCTCTTCGTTGGTCTCAAACTTCTCCACATGGTTTATTGTGTCATATTACATCAATCTATGCTTGACATTTGGCTTCGGTCAACTTTGAAGCAAGTCGAAACCAAGAAAGACCAAAATGGACGAACTTGATTAAGTTGGATGATTCTTGGACCAAATCTCTCTTCGTTGGTCTCAAACTTCTCCACATGGTTTATTGTGTCATATTACATCAATCTATGCTTGACATTTGGCTTCGGTCAACTTTGAAGCAAGTCGAAACCAAGAAAGACCAAAATGGACGAACTTGATTAAGTTGGATGATTCTTGGACCAAATCTCTCTTCGTTGGTCTCAAACTTCTCCACATGGTTTATTGTGTCATATTACATCAATCTATGCTTGACATTTGGCTTCGGTCAACTTTGAAGCAAGTCGAAACCAAGAAAGACCAAAATGGACGAACTTGATTAAGTTGGATGATTCTTGGACCAAATCTCTCTTCGTTGGTCTCAAACTTCTCCACATGGTTTATTGTGTCATATTACATCAATCTATGCTTGACATTTGGCTTCGGTCAACTTTGAAGCAAGTCGAAACCAAGAAAGACCAAAATGGACGAACTTGATTAAGTTGGATGATTCTTGGACCAAATCTCTCTTCGTTGGTCTCAAACTTCTCCACATGGTTTATTGTGTCATATTACATCAATCTATGCTTGACATTTGGCTTCGGTCAACTTTGAAGCAAGTCGAAACCAAGAAAGACCAAAATGGACGAACTTGATTAAGTTGGATGATTCTTGGACCAAATCTCTCTTCGTTGGTCTCAAACTTCTCCACATGGTTTATTGTGTCATATTACATCAATCTATGCTTGACATTTGGCTTCGGTCAACTTTGAAGCAAGTCGAAACCAAGAAAGACCAAAATGGACGAACTTGATTAAGTTGGATGATTCTTGGACCAAATCTCTCTTCGTTGGTCTCAAACTTCTCCACATGGTTTATTGTGTCATATTACATCAATCTATGCTTGACATTTGGCTTCGGTCAACTTTGAAGCAAGTCGAAACCAAGAAAGACCAAAATGGACGAACTTGATTAAGTTGGATGATTCTTGGACCAAATCTCTCTTCGTTGGTCTCAAACTTCTCCACATGGTTTATTGTGTCATATTACATCAATCTATGCTTGACATTTGGCTTCGGTCAACTTTGAAGCAAGTCGAAACCAAGAAAGACCAAAATGGACGAACTTGATTAAGTTGGATGATTCTTGGACCAAATCTCTCTTCGTTGGTCTCAAACTTCTCCACATGGTTTATTGTGTCATATTACATCAATCTATGCTTGACATTTGGCTTCGGTCAACTTTGAAGCAAGTCGAAACCAAGAAAGACCAAAATGGACGAACTTGATTAAGTTGGATGATTCTTGGACCAAATCTCTCTTCGTTGGTCTCAAACTTCTCCACATGGTTTATTGTGTCATATTACATCAATCTATGCTTGACATTTGGCTTCGGTCAACTTTGAAGCAAGTCGAAACCAAGAAAGACCAAAATGGACGAACTTGATTAAGTTGGATGATTCTTGGACCAAATCTCTCTTCGTTGGTCTCAAACTTCTCCACATGGTTTATTGTGTCATATTACATCAATCTATGCTTGACATTTGGCTTCGGTCAACTTTGAAGCAAGTCGAAACCAAGAAAGACCAAAATGGACGAACTTGATTAAGTTGGATGATTCTTGGACCAAATCTCTCTTCGTTGGTCTCAAACTTCTCCACATGGTTTATTGTGTCATATTACATCAATCTATGCTTGACATTTGGCTTCGGTCAACTTTGAAGCAAGTCGAAACCAAGAAAGACCAAAATGGACGAACTTGATTAAGTTGGATGATTCTTGGACCAAATCTCTCTTCGTTGGTCTCAAACTTCTCCACATGGTTTATTGTGTCATATTACATCAATCTATGCTTGACATTTGGCTTCGGTCAACTTTGAAGCAAGTCGAAACCAAGAAAGACCAAAATGGACGAACTTGATTAAGTTGGATGATTCTTGGACCAAATCTCTCTTCGTTGGTCTCAAACTTCTCCACATGGTTTATTGTGTCATATTACATCAATCTATGCTTGACATTTGGCTTCGGTCAACTTTGAAGCAAGTCGAAACCAAGAAAGACCAAAATGGACGAACTTGATTAAGTTGGATGATTCTTGGACCAAATCTCTCTTCGTTGGTCTCAAACTTCTCCACATGGTTTATTGTGTCATATTACATCAATCTATGCTTGACATTTGGCTTCGGTCAACTTTGAAGCAAGTCGAAACCAAGAAAGACCAAAATGGACGAACTTGATTAAGTTGGATGATTCTTGGACCAAATCTCTCTTCGTTGGTCTCAAACTTCTCCACATGGTTTATTGTGTCATATTACATCAATCTATGCTTGACATTTGGCTTCGGTCAACTTTGAAGCAAGTCGAAACCAAGAAAGACCAAAATGGACGAACTTGATTAAGTTGGATGATTCTTGGACCAAATCTCTCTTCGTTGGTCTCAAACTTCTCCACATGGTTTATTGTGTCATATTACATCAATCTATGCTTGACATTTGGCTTCGGTCAACTTTGAAGCAAGTCGAAACCAAGAAAGACCAAAATGGACGAACTTGATTAAGTTGGATGATTCTTGGACCAAATCTCTCTTCGTTGGTCTCAAACTTCTCCACATGGTTTATTGTGTCATATTACATCAATCTATGCTTGACATTTGGCTTCGGTCAACTTTGAAGCAAGTCGAAACCAAGAAAGACCAAAATGGACGAACTTGATTAAGTTGGATGATTCTTGGACCAAATCTCTCTTCGTTGGTCTCAAACTTCTCCACATGGTTTATTGTGTCATATTACATCAATCTATGCTTGACATTTGGCTTCGGTCAACTTTGAAGCAAGTCGAAACCAAGAAAGACCAAAATGGACGAACTTGATTAAGTTGGATGATTCTTGGACCAAATCTCTCTTCGTTGGTCTCAAACTTCTCCACATGGTTTATTGTGTCATATTACATCAATCTATGCTTGACATTTGGCTTCGGTCAACTTTGAAGCAAGTCGAAACCAAGAAAGACCAAAATGGACGAACTTGATTAAGTTGGATGATTCTTGGACCAAATCTCTCTTCGTTGGTCTCAAACTTCTCCACATGGTTTATTGTGTCATATTACATCAATCTATGCTTGACATTTGGCTTCGGTCAACTTTGAAGCAAGTCGAAACCAAGAAAGACCAAAATGGACGAACTTGATTAAGTTGGATGATTCTTGGACCAAATCTCTCTTCGTTGGTCTCAAACTTCTCCACATGGTTTATTGTGTCATATTACATCAATCTATGCTTGACATTTGGCTTCGGTCAACTTTGAAGCAAGTCGAAACCAAGAAAGACCAAAATGGACGAACTTGATTAAGTTGGATGATTCTTGGACCAAATCTCTCTTCGTTGGTCTCAAACTTCTCCACATGGTTTATTGTGTCATATTACATCAATCTATGCTTGACATTTGGCTTCGGTCAACTTTGAAGCAAGTCGAAACCAAGAAAGACCAAAATGGACGAACTTGATTAAGTTGGATGATTCTTGGACCAAATCTCTCTTCGTTGGTCTCAAACTTCTCCACATGGTTTATTGTGTCATATTACATCAATCTATGCTTGACATTTGGCTTCGGTCAACTTTGAAGCAAGTCGAAACCAAGAAAGACCAAAATGGACGAACTTGATTAAGTTGGATGATTCTTGGACCAAATCTCTCTTCGTTGGTCTCAAACTTCTCCACATGGTTTATTGTGTCATATTACATCAATCTATGCTTGACATTTGGCTTCGGTCAACTTTGAAGCAAGTCGAAACCAAGAAAGACCAAAATGGACGAACTTGATTAAGTTGGATGATTCTTGGACCAAATCTCTCTTCGTTGGTCTCAAACTTCTCCACATGGTTTATTGTGTCATATTACATCAATCTATGCTTGACATTTGGCTTCGGTCAACTTTGAAGCAAGTCGAAACCAAGAAAGACCAAAATGGACGAACTTGATTAAGTTGGATGATTCTTGGACCAAATCTCTCTTCGTTGGTCTCAAACTTCTCCACATGGTTTATTGTGTCATATTACATCAATCTATGCTTGACATTTGGCTTCGGTCAACTTTGAAGCAAGTCGAAACCAAGAAAGACCAAAATGGACGAACTTGATTAAGTTGGATGATTCTTGGACCAAATCTCTCTTCGTTGGTCTCAAACTTCTCCACATGGTTTATTGTGTCATATTACATCAATCTATGCTTGACATTTGGCTTCGGTCAACTTTGAAGCAAGTCGAAACCAAGAAAGACCAAAATGGACGAACTTGATTAAGTTGGATGATTCTTGGACCAAATCTCTCTTCGTTGGTCTCAAACTTCTCCACATGGTTTATTGTGTCATATTACATCAATCTATGCTTGACATTTGGCTTCGGTCAACTTTGAAGCAAGTCGAAACCAAGAAAGACCAAAATGGACGAACTTGATTAAGTTGGATGATTCTTGGACCAAATCTCTCTTCGTTGGTCTCAAACTTCTCCACATGGTTTATTGTGTCATATTACATCAATCTATGCTTGACATTTGGCTTCGGTCAACTTTGAAGCAAGTCGAAACCAAGAAAGACCAAAATGGACGAACTTGATTAAGTTGGATGATTCTTGGACCAAATCTCTCTTCGTTGGTCTCAAACTTCTCCACATGGTTTATTGTGTCATATTACATCAATCTATGCTTGACATTTGGCTTCGGTCAACTTTGAAGCAAGTCGAAACCAAGAAAGACCAAAATGGACGAACTTGATTAAGTTGGATGATTCTTGGACCAAATCTCTCTTCGTTGGTCTCAAACTTCTCCACATGGTTTATTGTGTCATATTACATCAATCTATGCTTGACATTTGGCTTCGGTCAACTTTGAAGCAAGTCGAAACCAAGAAAGACCAAAATGGACGAACTTGATTAAGTTGGATGATTCTTGGACCAAATCTCTCTTCGTTGGTCTCAAACTTCTCCACATGGTTTATTGTGTCATATTACATCAATCTATGCTTGACATTTGGCTTCGGTCAACTTTGAAGCAAGTCGAAACCAAGAAAGACCAAAATGGACGAACTTGATTAAGTTGGATGATTCTTGGACCAAATCTCTCTTCGTTGGTCTCAAACTTCTCCACATGGTTTATTGTGTCATATTACATCAATCTATGCTTGACATTTGGCTTCGGTCAACTTTGAAGCAAGTCGAAACCAAGAAAGACCAAAATGGACGAACTTGATTAAGTTGGATGATTCTTGGACCAAATCTCTCTTCGTTGGTCTCAAACTTCTCCACATGGTTTATTGTGTCATATTACATCAATCTATGCTTGACATTTGGCTTCGGTCAACTTTGAAGCAAGTCGAAACCAAGAAAGACCAAAATGGACGAACTTGATTAAGTTGGATGATTCTTGGACCAAATCTCTCTTCGTTGGTCTCAAACTTCTCCACATGGTTTATTGTGTCATATTACATCAATCTATGCTTGACATTTGGCTTCGGTCAACTTTGAAGCAAGTCGAAACCAAGAAAGACCAAAATGGACGAACTTGATTAAGTTGGATGATTCTTGGACCAAATCTCTCTTCGTTGGTCTCAAACTTCTCCACATGGTTTATTGTGTCATATTACATCAATCTATGCTTGACATTTGGCTTCGGTCAACTTTGAAGCAAGTCGAAACCAAGAAAGACCAAAATGGACGAACTTGATTAAGTTGGATGATTCTTGGACCAAATCTCTCTTCGTTGGTCTCAAACTTCTCCACATGGTTTATTGTGTCATATTACATCAATCTATGCTTGACATTTGGCTTCGGTCAACTTTGAAGCAAGTCGAAACCAAGAAAGACCAAAATGGACGAACTTGATTAAGTTGGATGATTCTTGGACCAAATCTCTCTTCGTTGGTCTCAAACTTCTCCACATGGTTTATTGTGTCATATTACATCAATCTATGCTTGACATTTGGCTTCGGTCAACTTTGAAGCAAGTCGAAACCAAGAAAGACCAAAATGGACGAACTTGATTAAGTTGGATGATTCTTGGACCAAATCTCTCTTCGTTGGTCTCAAACTTCTCCACATGGTTTATTGTGTCATATTACATCAATCTATGCTTGACATTTGGCTTCGGTCAACTTTGAAGCAAGTCGAAACCAAGAAAGACCAAAATGGACGAACTTGATTAAGTTGGATGATTCTTGGACCAAATCTCTCTTCGTTGGTCTCAAACTTCTCCACATGGTTTATTGTGTCATATTACATCAATCTATGCTTGACATTTGGCTTCGGTCAACTTTGAAGCAAGTCGAAACCAAGAAAGACCAAAATGGACGAACTTGATTAAGTTGGATGATTCTTGGACCAAATCTCTCTTCGTTGGTCTCAAACTTCTCCACATGGTTTATTGTGTCATATTACATCAATCTATGCTTGACATTTGGCTTCGGTCAACTTTGAAGCAAGTCGAAACCAAGAAAGACCAAAATGGACGAACTTGATTAAGTTGGATGATTCTTGGACCAAATCTCTCTTCGTTGGTCTCAAACTTCTCCACATGGTTTATTGTGTCATATTACATCAATCTATGCTTGACATTTGGCTTCGGTCAACTTTGAAGCAAGTCGAAACCAAGAAAGACCAAAATGGACGAACTTGATTAAGTTGGATGATTCTTGGACCAAATCTCTCTTCGTTGGTCTCAAACTTCTCCACATGGTTTATTGTGTCATATTACATCAATCTATGCTTGACATTTGGCTTCGGTCAACTTTGAAGCAAGTCGAAACCAAGAAAGACCAAAATGGACGAACTTGATTAAGTTGGATGATTCTTGGACCAAATCTCTCTTCGTTGGTCTCAAACTTCTCCACATGGTTTATTGTGTCATATTACATCAATCTATGCTTGACATTTGGCTTCGGTCAACTTTGAAGCAAGTCGAAACCAAGAAAGACCAAAATGGACGAACTTGATTAAGTTGGATGATTCTTGGACCAAATCTCTCTTCGTTGGTCTCAAACTTCTCCACATGGTTTATTGTGTCATATTACATCAATCTATGCTTGACATTTGGCTTCGGTCAACTTTGAAGCAAGTCGAAACCAAGAAAGACCAAAATGGACGAACTTGATTAAGTTGGATGATTCTTGGACCAAATCTCTCTTCGTTGGTCTCAAACTTCTCCACATGGTTTATTGTGTCATATTACATCAATCTATGCTTGACATTTGGCTTCGGTCAACTTTGAAGCAAGTCGAAACCAAGAAAGACCAAAATGGACGAACTTGATTAAGTTGGATGATTCTTGGACCAAATCTCTCTTCGTTGGTCTCAAACTTCTCCACATGGTTTATTGTGTCATATTACATCAATCTATGCTTGACATTTGGCTTCGGTCAACTTTGAAGCAAGTCGAAACCAAGAAAGACCAAAATGGACGAACTTGATTAAGTTGGATGATTCTTGGACCAAATCTCTCTTCGTTGGTCTCAAACTTCTCCACATGGTTTATTGTGTCATATTACATCAATCTATGCTTGACATTTGGCTTCGGTCAACTTTGAAGCAAGTCGAAACCAAGAAAGACCAAAATGGACGAACTTGATTAAGTTGGATGATTCTTGGACCAAATCTCTCTTCGTTGGTCTCAAACTTCTCCACATGGTTTATTGTGTCATATTACATCAATCTATGCTTGACATTTGGCTTCGGTCAACTTTGAAGCAAGTCGAAACCAAGAAAGACCAAAATGGACGAACTTGATTAAGTTGGATGATTCTTGGACCAAATCTCTCTTCGTTGGTCTCAAACTTCTCCACATGGTTTATTGTGTCATATTACATCAATCTATGCTTGACATTTGGCTTCGGTCAACTTTGAAGCAAGTCGAAACCAAGAAAGACCAAAATGGACGAACTTGATTAAGTTGGATGATTCTTGGACCAAATCTCTCTTCGTTGGTCTCAAACTTCTCCACATGGTTTATTGTGTCATATTACATCAATCTATGCTTGACATTTGGCTTCGGTCAACTTTGAAGCAAGTCGAAACCAAGAAAGACCAAAATGGACGAACTTGATTAAGTTGGATGATTCTTGGACCAAATCTCTCTTCGTTGGTCTCAAACTTCTCCACATGGTTTATTGTGTCATATTACATCAATCTATGCTTGACATTTGGCTTCGGTCAACTTTGAAGCAAGTCGAAACCAAGAAAGACCAAAATGGACGAACTTGATTAAGTTGGATGATTCTTGGACCAAATCTCTCTTCGTTGGTCTCAAACTTCTCCACATGGTTTATTGTGTCATATTACATCAATCTATGCTTGACATTTGGCTTCGGTCAACTTTGAAGCAAGTCGAAACCAAGAAAGACCAAAATGGACGAACTTGATTAAGTTGGATGATTCTTGGACCAAATCTCTCTTCGTTGGTCTCAAACTTCTCCACATGGTTTATTGTGTCATATTACATCAATCTATGCTTGACATTTGGCTTCGGTCAACTTTGAAGCAAGTCGAAACCAAGAAAGACCAAAATGGACGAACTTGATTAAGTTGGATGATTCTTGGACCAAATCTCTCTTCGTTGGTCTCAAACTTCTCCACATGGTTTATTGTGTCATATTACATCAATCTATGCTTGACATTTGGCTTCGGTCAACTTTGAAGCAAGTCGAAACCAAGAAAGACCAAAATGGACGAACTTGATTAAGTTGGATGATTCTTGGACCAAATCTCTCTTCGTTGGTCTCAAACTTCTCCACATGGTTTATTGTGTCATATTACATCAATCTATGCTTGACATTTGGCTTCGGTCAACTTTGAAGCAAGTCGAAACCAAGAAAGACCAAAATGGACGAACTTGATTAAGTTGGATGATTCTTGGACCAAATCTCTCTTCGTTGGTCTCAAACTTCTCCACATGGTTTATTGTGTCATATTACATCAATCTATGCTTGACATTTGGCTTCGGTCAACTTTGAAGCAAGTCGAAACCAAGAAAGACCAAAATGGACGAACTTGATTAAGTTGGATGATTCTTGGACCAAATCTCTCTTCGTTGGTCTCAAACTTCTCCACATGGTTTATTGTGTCATATTACATCAATCTATGCTTGACATTTGGCTTCGGTCAACTTTGAAGCAAGTCGAAACCAAGAAAGACCAAAATGGACGAACTTGATTAAGTTGGATGATTCTTGGACCAAATCTCTCTTCGTTGGTCTCAAACTTCTCCACATGGTTTATTGTGTCATATTACATCAATCTATGCTTGACATTTGGCTTCGGTCAACTTTGAAGCAAGTCGAAACCAAGAAAGACCAAAATGGACGAACTTGATTAAGTTGGATGATTCTTGGACCAAATCTCTCTTCGTTGGTCTCAAACTTCTCCACATGGTTTATTGTGTCATATTACATCAATCTATGCTTGACATTTGGCTTCGGTCAACTTTGAAGCAAGTCGAAACCAAGAAAGACCAAAATGGACGAACTTGATTAAGTTGGATGATTCTTGGACCAAATCTCTCTTCGTTGGTCTCAAACTTCTCCACATGGTTTATTGTGTCATATTACATCAATCTATGCTTGACATTTGGCTTCGGTCAACTTTGAAGCAAGTCGAAACCAAGAAAGACCAAAATGGACGAACTTGATTAAGTTGGATGATTCTTGGACCAAATCTCTCTTCGTTGGTCTCAAACTTCTCCACATGGTTTATTGTGTCATATTACATCAATCTATGCTTGACATTTGGCTTCGGTCAACTTTGAAGCAAGTCGAAACCAAGAAAGACCAAAATGGACGAACTTGATTAAGTTGGATGATTCTTGGACCAAATCTCTCTTCGTTGGTCTCAAACTTCTCCACATGGTTTATTGTGTCATATTACATCAATCTATGCTTGACATTTGGCTTCGGTCAACTTTGAAGCAAGTCGAAACCAAGAAAGACCAAAATGGACGAACTTGATTAAGTTGGATGATTCTTGGACCAAATCTCTCTTCGTTGGTCTCAAACTTCTCCACATGGTTTATTGTGTCATATTACATCAATCTATGCTTGACATTTGGCTTCGGTCAACTTTGAAGCAAGTCGAAACCAAGAAAGACCAAAATGGACGAACTTGATTAAGTTGGATGATTCTTGGACCAAATCTCTCTTCGTTGGTCTCAAACTTCTCCACATGGTTTATTGTGTCATATTACATCAATCTATGCTTGACATTTGGCTTCGGTCAACTTTGAAGCAAGTCGAAACCAAGAAAGACCAAAATGGACGAACTTGATTAAGTTGGATGATTCTTGGACCAAATCTCTCTTCGTTGGTCTCAAACTTCTCCACATGGTTTATTGTGTCATATTACATCAATCTATGCTTGACATTTGGCTTCGGTCAACTTTGAAGCAAGTCGAAACCAAGAAAGACCAAAATGGACGAACTTGATTAAGTTGGATGATTCTTGGACCAAATCTCTCTTCGTTGGTCTCAAACTTCTCCACATGGTTTATTGTGTCATATTACATCAATCTATGCTTGACATTTGGCTTCGGTCAACTTTGAAGCAAGTCGAAACCAAGAAAGACCAAAATGGACGAACTTGATTAAGTTGGATGATTCTTGGACCAAATCTCTCTTCGTTGGTCTCAAACTTCTCCACATGGTTTATTGTGTCATATTACATCAATCTATGCTTGACATTTGGCTTCGGTCAACTTTGAAGCAAGTCGAAACCAAGAAAGACCAAAATGGACGAACTTGATTAAGTTGGATGATTCTTGGACCAAATCTCTCTTCGTTGGTCTCAAACTTCTCCACATGGTTTATTGTGTCATATTACATCAATCTATGCTTGACATTTGGCTTCGGTCAACTTTGAAGCAAGTCGAAACCAAGAAAGACCAAAATGGACGAACTTGATTAAGTTGGATGATTCTTGGACCAAATCTCTCTTCGTTGGTCTCAAACTTCTCCACATGGTTTATTGTGTCATATTACATCAATCTATGCTTGACATTTGGCTTCGGTCAACTTTGAAGCAAGTCGAAACCAAGAAAGACCAAAATGGACGAACTTGATTAAGTTGGATGATTCTTGGACCAAATCTCTCTTCGTTGGTCTCAAACTTCTCCACATGGTTTATTGTGTCATATTACATCAATCTATGCTTGACATTTGGCTTCGGTCAACTTTGAAGCAAGTCGAAACCAAGAAAGACCAAAATGGACGAACTTGATTAAGTTGGATGATTCTTGGACCAAATCTCTCTTCGTTGGTCTCAAACTTCTCCACATGGTTTATTGTGTCATATTACATCAATCTATGCTTGACATTTGGCTTCGGTCAACTTTGAAGCAAGTCGAAACCAAGAAAGACCAAAATGGACGAACTTGATTAAGTTGGATGATTCTTGGACCAAATCTCTCTTCGTTGGTCTCAAACTTCTCCACATGGTTTATTGTGTCATATTACATCAATCTATGCTTGACATTTGGCTTCGGTCAACTTTGAAGCAAGTCGAAACCAAGAAAGACCAAAATGGACGAACTTGATTAAGTTGGATGATTCTTGGACCAAATCTCTCTTCGTTGGTCTCAAACTTCTCCACATGGTTTATTGTGTCATATTACATCAATCTATGCTTGACATTTGGCTTCGGTCAACTTTGAAGCAAGTCGAAACCAAGAAAGACCAAAATGGACGAACTTGATTAAGTTGGATGATTCTTGGACCAAATCTCTCTTCGTTGGTCTCAAACTTCTCCACATGGTTTATTGTGTCATATTACATCAATCTATGCTTGACATTTGGCTTCGGTCAACTTTGAAGCAAGTCGAAACCAAGAAAGACCAAAATGGACGAACTTGATTAAGTTGGATGATTCTTGGACCAAATCTCTCTTCGTTGGTCTCAAACTTCTCCACATGGTTTATTGTGTCATATTACATCAATCTATGCTTGACATTTGGCTTCGGTCAACTTTGAAGCAAGTCGAAACCAAGAAAGACCAAAATGGACGAACTTGATTAAGTTGGATGATTCTTGGACCAAATCTCTCTTCGTTGGTCTCAAACTTCTCCACATGGTTTATTGTGTCATATTACATCAATCTATGCTTGACATTTGGCTTCGGTCAACTTTGAAGCAAGTCGAAACCAAGAAAGACCAAAATGGACGAACTTGATTAAGTTGGATGATTCTTGGACCAAATCTCTCTTCGTTGGTCTCAAACTTCTCCACATGGTTTATTGTGTCATATTACATCAATCTATGCTTGACATTTGGCTTCGGTCAACTTTGAAGCAAGTCGAAACCAAGAAAGACCAAAATGGACGAACTTGATTAAGTTGGATGATTCTTGGACCAAATCTCTCTTCGTTGGTCTCAAACTTCTCCACATGGTTTATTGTGTCATATTACATCAATCTATGCTTGACATTTGGCTTCGGTCAACTTTGAAGCAAGTCGAAACCAAGAAAGACCAAAATGGACGAACTTGATTAAGTTGGATGATTCTTGGACCAAATCTCTCTTCGTTGGTCTCAAACTTCTCCACATGGTTTATTGTGTCATATTACATCAATCTATGCTTGACATTTGGCTTCGGTCAACTTTGAAGCAAGTCGAAACCAAGAAAGACCAAAATGGACGAACTTGATTAAGTTGGATGATTCTTGGACCAAATCTCTCTTCGTTGGTCTCAAACTTCTCCACATGGTTTATTGTGTCATATTACATCAATCTATGCTTGACATTTGGCTTCGGTCAACTTTGAAGCAAGTCGAAACCAAGAAAGACCAAAATGGACGAACTTGATTAAGTTGGATGATTCTTGGACCAAATCTCTCTTCGTTGGTCTCAAACTTCTCCACATGGTTTATTGTGTCATATTACATCAATCTATGCTTGACATTTGGCTTCGGTCAACTTTGAAGCAAGTCGAAACCAAGAAAGACCAAAATGGACGAACTTGATTAAGTTGGATGATTCTTGGACCAAATCTCTCTTCGTTGGTCTCAAACTTCTCCACATGGTTTATTGTGTCATATTACATCAATCTATGCTTGACATTTGGCTTCGGTCAACTTTGAAGCAAGTCGAAACCAAGAAAGACCAAAATGGACGAACTTGATTAAGTTGGATGATTCTTGGACCAAATCTCTCTTCGTTGGTCTCAAACTTCTCCACATGGTTTATTGTGTCATATTACATCAATCTATGCTTGACATTTGGCTTCGGTCAACTTTGAAGCAAGTCGAAACCAAGAAAGACCAAAATGGACGAACTTGATTAAGTTGGATGATTCTTGGACCAAATCTCTCTTCGTTGGTCTCAAACTTCTCCACATGGTTTATTGTGTCATATTACATCAATCTATGCTTGACATTTGGCTTCGGTCAACTTTGAAGCAAGTCGAAACCAAGAAAGACCAAAATGGACGAACTTGATTAAGTTGGATGATTCTTGGACCAAATCTCTCTTCGTTGGTCTCAAACTTCTCCACATGGTTTATTGTGTCATATTACATCAATCTATGCTTGACATTTGGCTTCGGTCAACTTTGAAGCAAGTCGAAACCAAGAAAGACCAAAATGGACGAACTTGATTAAGTTGGATGATTCTTGGACCAAATCTCTCTTCGTTGGTCTCAAACTTCTCCACATGGTTTATTGTGTCATATTACATCAATCTATGCTTGACATTTGGCTTCGGTCAACTTTGAAGCAAGTCGAAACCAAGAAAGACCAAAATGGACGAACTTGATTAAGTTGGATGATTCTTGGACCAAATCTCTCTTCGTTGGTCTCAAACTTCTCCACATGGTTTATTGTGTCATATTACATCAATCTATGCTTGACATTTGGCTTCGGTCAACTTTGAAGCAAGTCGAAACCAAGAAAGACCAAAATGGACGAACTTGATTAAGTTGGATGATTCTTGGACCAAATCTCTCTTCGTTGGTCTCAAACTTCTCCACATGGTTTATTGTGTCATATTACATCAATCTATGCTTGACATTTGGCTTCGGTCAACTTTGAAGCAAGTCGAAACCAAGAAAGACCAAAATGGACGAACTTGATTAAGTTGGATGATTCTTGGACCAAATCTCTCTTCGTTGGTCTCAAACTTCTCCACATGGTTTATTGTGTCATATTACATCAATCTATGCTTGACATTTGGCTTCGGTCAACTTTGAAGCAAGTCGAAACCAAGAAAGACCAAAATGGACGAACTTGATTAAGTTGGATGATTCTTGGACCAAATCTCTCTTCGTTGGTCTCAAACTTCTCCACATGGTTTATTGTGTCATATTACATCAATCTATGCTTGACATTTGGCTTCGGTCAACTTTGAAGCAAGTCGAAACCAAGAAAGACCAAAATGGACGAACTTGATTAAGTTGGATGATTCTTGGACCAAATCTCTCTTCGTTGGTCTCAAACTTCTCCACATGGTTTATTGTGTCATATTACATCAATCTATGCTTGACATTTGGCTTCGGTCAACTTTGAAGCAAGTCGAAACCAAGAAAGACCAAAATGGACGAACTTGATTAAGTTGGATGATTCTTGGACCAAATCTCTCTTCGTTGGTCTCAAACTTCTCCACATGGTTTATTGTGTCATATTACATCAATCTATGCTTGACATTTGGCTTCGGTCAACTTTGAAGCAAGTCGAAACCAAGAAAGACCAAAATGGACGAACTTGATTAAGTTGGATGATTCTTGGACCAAATCTCTCTTCGTTGGTCTCAAACTTCTCCACATGGTTTATTGTGTCATATTACATCAATCTATGCTTGACATTTGGCTTCGGTCAACTTTGAAGCAAGTCGAAACCAAGAAAGACCAAAATGGACGAACTTGATTAAGTTGGATGATTCTTGGACCAAATCTCTCTTCGTTGGTCTCAAACTTCTCCACATGGTTTATTGTGTCATATTACATCAATCTATGCTTGACATTTGGCTTCGGTCAACTTTGAAGCAAGTCGAAACCAAGAAAGACCAAAATGGACGAACTTGATTAAGTTGGATGATTCTTGGACCAAATCTCTCTTCGTTGGTCTCAAACTTCTCCACATGGTTTATTGTGTCATATTACATCAATCTATGCTTGACATTTGGCTTCGGTCAACTTTGAAGCAAGTCGAAACCAAGAAAGACCAAAATGGACGAACTTGATTAAGTTGGATGATTCTTGGACCAAATCTCTCTTCGTTGGTCTCAAACTTCTCCACATGGTTTATTGTGTCATATTACATCAATCTATGCTTGACATTTGGCTTCGGTCAACTTTGAAGCAAGTCGAAACCAAGAAAGACCAAAATGGACGAACTTGATTAAGTTGGATGATTCTTGGACCAAATCTCTCTTCGTTGGTCTCAAACTTCTCCACATGGTTTATTGTGTCATATTACATCAATCTATGCTTGACATTTGGCTTCGGTCAACTTTGAAGCAAGTCGAAACCAAGAAAGACCAAAATGGACGAACTTGATTAAGTTGGATGATTCTTGGACCAAATCTCTCTTCGTTGGTCTCAAACTTCTCCACATGGTTTATTGTGTCATATTACATCAATCTATGCTTGACATTTGGCTTCGGTCAACTTTGAAGCAAGTCGAAACCAAGAAAGACCAAAATGGACGAACTTGATTAAGTTGGATGATTCTTGGACCAAATCTCTCTTCGTTGGTCTCAAACTTCTCCACATGGTTTATTGTGTCATATTACATCAATCTATGCTTGACATTTGGCTTCGGTCAACTTTGAAGCAAGTCGAAACCAAGAAAGACCAAAATGGACGAACTTGATTAAGTTGGATGATTCTTGGACCAAATCTCTCTTCGTTGGTCTCAAACTTCTCCACATGGTTTATTGTGTCATATTACATCAATCTATGCTTGACATTTGGCTTCGGTCAACTTTGAAGCAAGTCGAAACCAAGAAAGACCAAAATGGACGAACTTGATTAAGTTGGATGATTCTTGGACCAAATCTCTCTTCGTTGGTCTCAAACTTCTCCACATGGTTTATTGTGTCATATTACATCAATCTATGCTTGACATTTGGCTTCGGTCAACTTTGAAGCAAGTCGAAACCAAGAAAGACCAAAATGGACGAACTTGATTAAGTTGGATGATTCTTGGACCAAATCTCTCTTCGTTGGTCTCAAACTTCTCCACATGGTTTATTGTGTCATATTACATCAATCTATGCTTGACATTTGGCTTCGGTCAACTTTGAAGCAAGTCGAAACCAAGAAAGACCAAAATGGACGAACTTGATTAAGTTGGATGATTCTTGGACCAAATCTCTCTTCGTTGGTCTCAAACTTCTCCACATGGTTTATTGTGTCATATTACATCAATCTATGCTTGACATTTGGCTTCGGTCAACTTTGAAGCAAGTCGAAACCAAGAAAGACCAAAATGGACGAACTTGATTAAGTTGGATGATTCTTGGACCAAATCTCTCTTCGTTGGTCTCAAACTTCTCCACATGGTTTATTGTGTCATATTACATCAATCTATGCTTGACATTTGGCTTCGGTCAACTTTGAAGCAAGTCGAAACCAAGAAAGACCAAAATGGACGAACTTGATTAAGTTGGATGATTCTTGGACCAAATCTCTCTTCGTTGGTCTCAAACTTCTCCACATGGTTTATTGTGTCATATTACATCAATCTATGCTTGACATTTGGCTTCGGTCAACTTTGAAGCAAGTCGAAACCAAGAAAGACCAAAATGGACGAACTTGATTAAGTTGGATGATTCTTGGACCAAATCTCTCTTCGTTGGTCTCAAACTTCTCCACATGGTTTATTGTGTCATATTACATCAATCTATGCTTGACATTTGGCTTCGGTCAACTTTGAAGCAAGTCGAAACCAAGAAAGACCAAAATGGACGAACTTGATTAAGTTGGATGATTCTTGGACCAAATCTCTCTTCGTTGGTCTCAAACTTCTCCACATGGTTTATTGTGTCATATTACATCAATCTATGCTTGACATTTGGCTTCGGTCAACTTTGAAGCAAGTCGAAACCAAGAAAGACCAAAATGGACGAACTTGATTAAGTTGGATGATTCTTGGACCAAATCTCTCTTCGTTGGTCTCAAACTTCTCCACATGGTTTATTGTGTCATATTACATCAATCTATGCTTGACATTTGGCTTCGGTCAACTTTGAAGCAAGTCGAAACCAAGAAAGACCAAAATGGACGAACTTGATTAAGTTGGATGATTCTTGGACCAAATCTCTCTTCGTTGGTCTCAAACTTCTCCACATGGTTTATTGTGTCATATTACATCAATCTATGCTTGACATTTGGCTTCGGTCAACTTTGAAGCAAGTCGAAACCAAGAAAGACCAAAATGGACGAACTTGATTAAGTTGGATGATTCTTGGACCAAATCTCTCTTCGTTGGTCTCAAACTTCTCCACATGGTTTATTGTGTCATATTACATCAATCTATGCTTGACATTTGGCTTCGGTCAACTTTGAAGCAAGTCGAAACCAAGAAAGACCAAAATGGACGAACTTGATTAAGTTGGATGATTCTTGGACCAAATCTCTCTTCGTTGGTCTCAAACTTCTCCACATGGTTTATTGTGTCATATTACATCAATCTATGCTTGACATTTGGCTTCGGTCAACTTTGAAGCAAGTCGAAACCAAGAAAGACCAAAATGGACGAACTTGATTAAGTTGGATGATTCTTGGACCAAATCTCTCTTCGTTGGTCTCAAACTTCTCCACATGGTTTATTGTGTCATATTACATCAATCTATGCTTGACATTTGGCTTCGGTCAACTTTGAAGCAAGTCGAAACCAAGAAAGACCAAAATGGACGAACTTGATTAAGTTGGATGATTCTTGGACCAAATCTCTCTTCGTTGGTCTCAAACTTCTCCACATGGTTTATTGTGTCATATTACATCAATCTATGCTTGACATTTGGCTTCGGTCAACTTTGAAGCAAGTCGAAACCAAGAAAGACCAAAATGGACGAACTTGATTAAGTTGGATGATTCTTGGACCAAATCTCTCTTCGTTGGTCTCAAACTTCTCCACATGGTTTATTGTGTCATATTACATCAATCTATGCTTGACATTTGGCTTCGGTCAACTTTGAAGCAAGTCGAAACCAAGAAAGACCAAAATGGACGAACTTGATTAAGTTGGATGATTCTTGGACCAAATCTCTCTTCGTTGGTCTCAAACTTCTCCACATGGTTTATTGTGTCATATTACATCAATCTATGCTTGACATTTGGCTTCGGTCAACTTTGAAGCAAGTCGAAACCAAGAAAGACCAAAATGGACGAACTTGATTAAGTTGGATGATTCTTGGACCAAATCTCTCTTCGTTGGTCTCAAACTTCTCCACATGGTTTATTGTGTCATATTACATCAATCTATGCTTGACATTTGGCTTCGGTCAACTTTGAAGCAAGTCGAAACCAAGAAAGACCAAAATGGACGAACTTGATTAAGTTGGATGATTCTTGGACCAAATCTCTCTTCGTTGGTCTCAAACTTCTCCACATGGTTTATTGTGTCATATTACATCAATCTATGCTTGACATTTGGCTTCGGTCAACTTTGAAGCAAGTCGAAACCAAGAAAGACCAAAATGGACGAACTTGATTAAGTTGGATGATTCTTGGACCAAATCTCTCTTCGTTGGTCTCAAACTTCTCCACATGGTTTATTGTGTCATATTACATCAATCTATGCTTGACATTTGGCTTCGGTCAACTTTGAAGCAAGTCGAAACCAAGAAAGACCAAAATGGACGAACTTGATTAAGTTGGATGATTCTTGGACCAAATCTCTCTTCGTTGGTCTCAAACTTCTCCACATGGTTTATTGTGTCATATTACATCAATCTATGCTTGACATTTGGCTTCGGTCAACTTTGAAGCAAGTCGAAACCAAGAAAGACCAAAATGGACGAACTTGATTAAGTTGGATGATTCTTGGACCAAATCTCTCTTCGTTGGTCTCAAACTTCTCCACATGGTTTATTGTGTCATATTACATCAATCTATGCTTGACATTTGGCTTCGGTCAACTTTGAAGCAAGTCGAAACCAAGAAAGACCAAAATGGACGAACTTGATTAAGTTGGATGATTCTTGGACCAAATCTCTCTTCGTTGGTCTCAAACTTCTCCACATGGTTTATTGTGTCATATTACATCAATCTATGCTTGACATTTGGCTTCGGTCAACTTTGAAGCAAGTCGAAACCAAGAAAGACCAAAATGGACGAACTTGATTAAGTTGGATGATTCTTGGACCAAATCTCTCTTCGTTGGTCTCAAACTTCTCCACATGGTTTATTGTGTCATATTACATCAATCTATGCTTGACATTTGGCTTCGGTCAACTTTGAAGCAAGTCGAAACCAAGAAAGACCAAAATGGACGAACTTGATTAAGTTGGATGATTCTTGGACCAAATCTCTCTTCGTTGGTCTCAAACTTCTCCACATGGTTTATTGTGTCATATTACATCAATCTATGCTTGACATTTGGCTTCGGTCAACTTTGAAGCAAGTCGAAACCAAGAAAGACCAAAATGGACGAACTTGATTAAGTTGGATGATTCTTGGACCAAATCTCTCTTCGTTGGTCTCAAACTTCTCCACATGGTTTATTGTGTCATATTACATCAATCTATGCTTGACATTTGGCTTCGGTCAACTTTGAAGCAAGTCGAAACCAAGAAAGACCAAAATGGACGAACTTGATTAAGTTGGATGATTCTTGGACCAAATCTCTCTTCGTTGGTCTCAAACTTCTCCACATGGTTTATTGTGTCATATTACATCAATCTATGCTTGACATTTGGCTTCGGTCAACTTTGAAGCAAGTCGAAACCAAGAAAGACCAAAATGGACGAACTTGATTAAGTTGGATGATTCTTGGACCAAAGTTTTGCTTCAAAGTTGACCGAAGCCAAATGTCAGCATAATTGATGTAATATGACACAATAAACCATGTGGAGAAGTTTGAGACCAACGAAGAGAGATTTGGTCCAAGAATCATCCAACTTAATCAAGTTCGTCCATTTTGGTCTTTCTTGGTTTCGACTTGCTTCAAAGTTGACCGAAGCCAAATGTCAAGCATAGATTGATGTAATATGACACAATAAACCATGTGGAGAAGTTTGAGACCAACGAAGAGAGATTTGGTCCAAGAATCATCCAACTTAATCAAGTTCGTCCATTTTGGTCTTTCTTGGTTTCGACTTGCTTCAAAGTTGACCGAAGCCAAATGTCAAGCATAGATTGATGTAATATGACACAATAAACCATGTGGAGAAGTTTGAGACCAACGAAGAGAGATTTGGTCCAAGAATCATCCAACTTAATCAAGTTCGTCCATTTTGGTCTTTCTTGGTTTCGACTTGCTTCAAAGTTGACCGAAGCCAAATGTCAAGCATAGATTGATGTAATATGACACAATAAACCATGTGGAGAAGTTTGAGACCAACGAAGAGAGATTTGGTCCAAGAATCATCCAACTTAATCAAGTTCGTCCATTTTGGTCTTTCTTGGTTTCGACTTGCTTCAAAGTTGACCGAAGCCAAATGTCAAGCATAGATTGATGTAATATGACACAATAAACCATGTGGAGAAGTTTGAGACCAACGAAGAGAGATTTGGTCCAAGAATCATCCAACTTAATCAAGTTCGTCCATTTTGGTCTTTCTTGGTTTCGACTTGCTTCAAAGTTGACCGAAGCCAAATGTCAAGCATAGATTGATGTAATATGACACAATAAACCATGTGGAGAAGTTTGAGACCAACGAAGAGAGATTTGGTCCAAGAATCATCCAACTTAATCAAGTTCGTCCATTTTGGTCTTTCTTGGTTTCGACTTGCTTCAAAGTTGACCGAAGCCAAATGTCAAGCATAGATTGATGTAATATGACACAATAAACCATGTGGAGAAGTTTGAGACCAACGAAGAGAGATTTGGTCCAAGAATCATCCAACTTAATCAAGTTCGTCCATTTTGGTCTTTCTTGGTTTCGACTTGCTTCAAAGTTGACCGAAGCCAAATGTCAAGCATAGATTGATGTAATATGACACAATAAACCATGTGGAGAAGTTTGAGACCAACGAAGAGAGATTTGGTCCAAGAATCATCCAACTTAATCAAGTTCGTCCATTTTGGTCTTTCTTGGTTTCGACTTGCTTCAAAGTTGACCGAAGCCAAATGTCAAGCATAGATTGATGTAATATGACACAATAAACCATGTGGAGAAGTTTGAGACCAACGAAGAGAGATTTGGTCCAAGAATCATCCAACTTAATCAAGTTCGTCCATTTTGGTCTTTCTTGGTTTCGACTTGCTTCAAAGTTGACCGAAGCCAAATGTCAAGCATAGATTGATGTAATATGACACAATAAACCATGTGGAGAAGTTTGAGACCAACGAAGAGAGATTTGGTCCAAGAATCATCCAACTTAATCAAGTTCGTCCATTTTGGTCTTTCTTGGTTTCGACTTGCTTCAAAGTTGACCGAAGCCAAATGTCAAGCATAGATTGATGTAATATGACACAATAAACCATGTGGAGAAGTTTGAGACCAACGAAGAGAGATTTGGTCCAAGAATCATCCAACTTAATCAAGTTCGTCCATTTTGGTCTTTCTTGGTTTCGACTTGCTTCAAAGTTGACCGAAGCCAAATGTCAAGCATAGATTGATGTAATATGACACAATAAACCATGTGGAGAAGTTTGAGACCAACGAAGAGAGATTTGGTCCAAGAATCATCCAACTTAATCAAGTTCGTCCATTTTGGTCTTTCTTGGTTTCGACTTGCTTCAAAGTTGACCGAAGCCAAATGTCAAGCATAGATTGATGTAATATGACACAATAAACCATGTGGAGAAGTTTGAGACCAACGAAGAGAGATTTGGTCCAAGAATCATCCAACTTAATCAAGTTCGTCCATTTTGGTCTTTCTTGGTTTCGACTTGCTTCAAAGTTGACCGAAGCCAAATGTCAAGCATAGATTGATGTAATATGACACAATAAACCATGTGGAGAAGTTTGAGACCAACGAAGAGAGATTTGGTCCAAGAATCATCCAACTTAATCAAGTTCGTCCATTTTGGTCTTTCTTGGTTTCGACTTGCTTCAAAGTTGACCGAAGCCAAATGTCAAGCATAGATTGATGTAATATGACACAATAAACCATGTGGAGAAGTTTGAGACCAACGAAGAGAGATTTGGTCCAAGAATCATCCAACTTAATCAAGTTCGTCCATTTTGGTCTTTCTTGGTTTCGACTTGCTTCAAAGTTGACCGAAGCCAAATGTCAAGCATAGATTGATGTAATATGACACAATAAACCATGTGGAGAAGTTTGAGACCAACGAAGAGAGATTTGGTCCAAGAATCATCCAACTTAATCAAGTTCGTCCATTTTGGTCTTTCTTGGTTTCGACTTGCTTCAAAGTTGACCGAAGCCAAATGTCAAGCATAGATTGATGTAATATGACACAATAAACCATGTGGAGAAGTTTGAGACCAACGAAGAGAGATTTGGTCCAAGAATCATCCAACTTAATCAAGTTCGTCCATTTTGGTCTTTCTTGGTTTCGACTTGCTTCAAAGTTGACCGAAGCCAAATGTCAAGCATAGATTGATGTAATATGACACAATAAACCATGTGGAGAAGTTTGAGACCAACGAAGAGAGATTTGGTCCAAGAATCATCCAACTTAATCAAGTTCGTCCATTTTGGTCTTTCTTGGTTTCGACTTGCTTCAAAGTTGACCGAAGCCAAATGTCAAGCATAGATTGATGTAATATGACACAATAAACCATGTGGAGAAGTTTGAGACCAACGAAGAGAGATTTGGTCCAAGAATCATCCAACTTAATCAAGTTCGTCCATTTTGGTCTTTCTTGGTTTCGACTTGCTTCAAAGTTGACCGAAGCCAAATGTCAAGCATAGATTGATGTAATATGACACAATAAACCATGTGGAGAAGTTTGAGACCAACGAAGAGAGATTTGGTCCAAGAATCATCCAACTTAATCAAGTTCGTCCATTTTGGTCTTTCTTGGTTTCGACTTGCTTCAAAGTTGACCGAAGCCAAATGTCAAGCATAGATTGATGTAATATGACACAATAAACCATGTGGAGAAGTTTGAGACCAACGAAGAGAGATTTGGTCCAAGAATCATCCAACTTAATCAAGTTCGTCCATTTTGGTCTTTCTTGGTTTCGACTTGCTTCAAAGTTGACCGAAGCCAAATGTCAAGCATAGATTGATGTAATATGACACAATAAACCATGTGGAGAAGTTTGAGACCAACGAAGAGAGATTTGGTCCAAGAATCATCCAACTTAATCAAGTTCGTCCATTTTGGTCTTTCTTGGTTTCGACTTGCTTCAAAGTTGACCGAAGCCAAATGTCAAGCATAGATTGATGTAATATGACACAATAAACCATGTGGAGAAGTTTGAGACCAACGAAGAGAGATTTGGTCCAAGAATCATCCAACTTAATCAAGTTCGTCCATTTTGGTCTTTCTTGGTTTCGACTTGCTTCAAAGTTGACCGAAGCCAAATGTCAAGCATAGATTGATGTAATATGACACAATAAACCATGTGGAGAAGTTTGAGACCAACGAAGAGAGATTTGGTCCAAGAATCATCCAACTTAATCAAGTTCGTCCATTTTGGTCTTTCTTGGTTTCGACTTGCTTCAAAGTTGACCGAAGCCAAATGTCAAGCATAGATTGATGTAATATGACACAATAAACCATGTGGAGAAGTTTGAGACCAACGAAGAGAGATTTGGTCCAAGAATCATCCAACTTAATCAAGTTCGTCCATTTTGGTCTTTCTTGGTTTCGACTTGCTTCAAAGTTGACCGAAGCCAAATGTCAAGCATAGATTGATGTAATATGACACAATAAACCATGTGGAGAAGTTTGAGACCAACGAAGAGAGATTTGGTCCAAGAATCATCCAACTTAATCAAGTTCGTCCATTTTGGTCTTTCTTGGTTTCGACTTGCTTCAAAGTTGACCGAAGCCAAATGTCAAGCATAGATTGATGTAATATGACACAATAAACCATGTGGAGAAGTTTGAGACCAACGAAGAGAGATTTGGTCCAAGAATCATCCAACTTAATCAAGTTCGTCCATTTTGGTCTTTCTTGGTTTCGACTTGCTTCAAAGTTGACCGAAGCCAAATGTCAAGCATAGATTGATGTAATATGACACAATAAACCATGTGGAGAAGTTTGAGACCAACGAAGAGAGATTTGGTCCAAGAATCATCCAACTTAATCAAGTTCGTCCATTTTGGTCTTTCTTGGTTTCGACTTGCTTCAAAGTTGACCGAAGCCAAATGTCAAGCATAGATTGATGTAATATGACACAATAAACCATGTGGAGAAGTTTGAGACCAACGAAGAGAGATTTGGTCCAAGAATCATCCAACTTAATCAAGTTCGTCCATTTTGGTCTTTCTTGGTTTCGACTTGCTTCAAAGTTGACCGAAGCCAAATGTCAAGCATAGATTGATGTAATATGACACAATAAACCATGTGGAGAAGTTTGAGACCAACGAAGAGAGATTTGGTCCAAGAATCATCCAACTTAATCAAGTTCGTCCATTTTGGTCTTTCTTGGTTTCGACTTGCTTCAAAGTTGACCGAAGCCAAATGTCAAGCATAGATTGATGTAATATGACACAATAAACCATGTGGAGAAGTTTGAGACCAACGAAGAGAGATTTGGTCCAAGAATCATCCAACTTAATCAAGTTCGTCCATTTTGGTCTTTCTTGGTTTCGACTTGCTTCAAAGTTGACCGAAGCCAAATGTCAAGCATAGATTGATGTAATATGACACAATAAACCATGTGGAGAAGTTTGAGACCAACGAAGAGAGATTTGGTCCAAGAATCATCCAACTTAATCAAGTTCGTCCATTTTGGTCTTTCTTGGTTTCGACTTGCTTCAAAGTTGACCGAAGCCAAATGTCAAGCATAGATTGATGTAATATGACACAATAAACCATGTGGAGAAGTTTGAGACCAACGAAGAGAGATTTGGTCCAAGAATCATCCAACTTAATCAAGTTCGTCCATTTTGGTCTTTCTTGGTTTCGACTTGCTTCAAAGTTGACCGAAGCCAAATGTCAAGCATAGATTGATGTAATATGACACAATAAACCATGTGGAGAAGTTTGAGACCAACGAAGAGAGATTTGGTCCAAGAATCATCCAACTTAATCAAGTTCGTCCATTTTGGTCTTTCTTGGTTTCGACTTGCTTCAAAGTTGACCGAAGCCAAATGTCAAGCATAGATTGATGTAATATGACACAATAAACCATGTGGAGAAGTTTGAGACCAACGAAGAGAGATTTGGTCCAAGAATCATCCAACTTAACCAAGTTCGTCCATTTTGGTCTTTCTTGGTTTCGACTTGCTTCAAAGTTGACCGAAGCCAAATGTCAAGCATAGATTGATGTAATATGACACAATAAACCATGTGGAGAAGTTTGAGACCAACGAAGAGAGATTTGGTCCAAGAATCATCCAACTTAATCAAGTTCGTCCATTTTGGTCTTTCTTGGTTTCGACTTGCTTCAAAGTTGACCGAAGCCAAATGTCAAGCATAGATTGATGTAATATGACACAATAAACCATGTGGAGAAGTTTGAGACCAACGAAGAGAGATTTGGTCCAAGAATCATCCAACTTAATCAAGTTCGTCCATTTTGGTCTTTCTTGGTTTCGACTTGCTTCAAAGTTGACCGAAGCCAAATGTCAAGCATAGATTGATGTAATATGACACAATAAACCATGTGGAGAAGTTTGAGACCAACGAAGAGAGATTTGGTCCAAGAATCATCCAACTTAATCAAGTTCGTCCATTTTGGTCTTTCTTGGTTTCGACTTGCTTCAAAGTTGACCGAAGCCAAATGTCAAGCATAGATTGATGTAATATGACACAATAAACCATGTGGAGAAGTTTGAGACCAACGAAGAGAGATTTGGTCCAAGAATCATCCAACTTAATCAAGTTCGTCCATTTTGGTCTTTCTTGGTTTCGACTTGCTTCAAAGTTGACCGAAGCCAAATGTCAAGCATAGATTGATGTAATATGACACAATAAACCATGTGGAGAAGTTTGAGACCAACGAAGAGAGATTTGGTCCAAGAATCATCCAACTTAATCAAGTTCGTCCATTTTGGTCTTTCTTGGTTTCGACTTGCTTCAAAGTTGACCGAAGCCAAATGTCAAGCATAGATTGATGTAATATGACACAATAAACCATGTGGAGAAGTTTGAGACCAACGAAGAGAGATTTGGTCCAAGAATCATCCAACTTAATCAAGTTCGTCCATTTTGGTCTTTCTTGGTTTCGACTTGCTTCAAAGTTGACCGAAGCCAAATGTCAAGCATAGATTGATGTAATATGACACAATAAACCATGTGGAGAAGTTTGAGACCAACGAAGAGAGATTTGGTCCAAGAATCATCCAACTTAATCAAGTTCGTCCATTTTGGTCTTTCTTGGTTTCGACTTGCTTCAAAGTTGACCGAAGCCAAATGTCAAGCATAGATTGATGTAATATGACACAATAAACCATGTGGAGAAGTTTGAGACCAACGAAGAGAGATTTGGTCCAAGAATCATCCAACTTAATCAAGTTCGTCCATTTTGGTCTTTCTTGGTTTCGACTTGCTTCAAAGTTGACCGAAGCCAAATGTCAAGCATAGATTGATGTAATATGACACAATAAACCATGTGGAGAAGTTTGAGACCAACGAAGAGAGATTTGGTCCAAGAATCATCCAACTTAATCAAGTTCGTCCATTTTGGTCTTTCTTGGTTTCGACTTGCTTCAAAGTTGACCGAAGCCAAATGTCAAGCATAGATTGATGTAATATGACACAATAAACCATGTGGAGAAGTTTGAGACCAACGAAGAGAGATTTGGTCCAAGAATCATCCAACTTAATCAAGTTCGTCCATTTTGGTCTTTCTTGGTTTCGACTTGCTTCAAAGTTGACCGAAGCCAAATGTCAAGCATAGATTGATGTAATATGACACAATAAACCATGTGGAGAAGTTTGAGACCAACGAAGAGAGATTTGGTCCAAGAATCATCCAACTTAACCAAGTTCGTCCATTTTGGTCTTTCTTGGTTTCGACTTGCTTCAAAGTTGACCGAAGCCAAATGTCAAGCATAGATTGATGTAATATGACACAATAAACCATGTGGAGAAGTTTGAGACCAACGAAGAGAGATTTGGTCCAAGAATCATCCAACTTAATCAAGTTCGTCCATTTTGGTCTTTCTTGGTTTCGACTTGCTTCAAAGTTGACCGAAGCCAAATGTCAAGCATAGATTGATGTAATATGACACAATAAACCATGTGGAGAAGTTTGAGACCAACGAAGAGAGATTTGGTCCAAGAATCATCCAACTTAATCAAGTTCGTCCATTTTGGTCTTTCTTGGTTTCGACTTGCTTCAAAGTTGACCGAAGCCAAATGTCAAGCATAGATTGATGTAATATGACACAATAAACCATGTGGAGAAGTTTGAGACCAACGAAGAGAGATTTGGTCCAAGAATCATCCAACTTAACCAAGTTCGTCCATTTTGGTCTTTCTTGGTTTCGACTTGCTTCAAAGTTGACCGAAGCCAAATGTCAAGCATAGATTGATGTAATATGACACAATAAACCATGTGGAGAAGTTTGAGACCAACGAAGAGAGATTTGGTCCAAGAATCATCCAACTTAACCAAGTTCGTCCATTTTGGTCTTTCTTGGTTTCGACTTGCTTCAAAGTTGACCGAAGCCAAATGTCAAGCATAGATTGATGTAATATGACACAATAAACCATGTGGAGAAGTTTGAGACCAACGAAGAGAGATTTGGTCCAAGAATCATCCAACTTAACCAAGTTCGTCCATTTTGGTCTTTCTTGGTTTCGACTTGCTTCAAAGTTGACCGAAGCCAAATGTCAAGCATAGATTGATGTAATATGACACAATAAACCATGTGGAGAAGTTTGAGACCAACGAAGAGAGATTTGGTCCAAGAATCATCCAACTTAATCAAGTTCGTCCATTTTGGTCTTTCTTGGTTTCGACTTGCTTCAAAGTTGACCGAAGCCAAATGTCAAGCATAGATTGATGTAATATGACACAATAAACCATGTGGAGAAGTTTGAGACCAACGAAGAGAGATTTGGTCCAAGAATCATCCAACTTAACCAAGTTCGTCCATTTTGGTCTTTCTTGGTTTCGACTTGCTTCAAAGTTGACCGAAGCCAAATGTCAAGCATAGATTGATGTAATATGACACAATAAACCATGTGGAGAAGTTTGAGACCAACGAAGAGAGATTTGGTCCAAGAATCATCCAACTTAATCAAGTTCGTCCATTTTGGTCTTTCTTGGTTTCGACTTGCTTCAAAGTTGACCGAAGCCAAATGTCAAGCATAGATTGATGTAATATGACACAATAAACCATGTGGAGAAGTTTGAGACCAACGAAGAGAGATTTGGTCCAAGAATCATCCAACTTAACCAAGTTCGTCCATTTTGGTCTTTCTTGGTTTCGACTTGCTTCAAAGTTGACCGAAGCCAAATGTCAAGCATAGATTGATGTAATATGACACAATAAACCATGTGGAGAAGTTTGAGACCAACGAAGAGAGATTTGGTCCAAGAATCATCCAACTTAACCAAGTTCGTCCATTTTGGTCTTTCTTGGTTTCGACTTGCTTCAAAGTTGACCGAAGCCAAATGTCAAGCATAGATTGATGTAATATGACACAATAAACCATGTGGAGAAGTTTGAGACCAACGAAGAGAGATTTGGTCCAAGAATCATCCAACTTAACCAAGTTCGTCCATTTTGGTCTTTCTTGGTTTCGACTTGCTTCAAAGTTGACCGAAGCCAAATGTCAAGCATAGATTGATGTAATATGACACAATAAACCATGTGGAGAAGTTTGAGACCAACGAAGAGAGATTTGGTCCAAGAATCATCCAACTTAACCAAGTTCGTCCATTTTGGTCTTTCTTGGTTTCGACTTGCTTCAAAGTTGACCGAAGCCAAATGTCAAGCATAGATTGATGTAATATGACACAATAAACCATGTGGAGAAGTTTGAGACCAACGAAGAGAGATTTGGTCCAAGAATCATCCAACTTAACCAAGTTCGTCCATTTTGGTCTTTCTTGGTTTCGACTTGCTTCAAAGTTGACCGAAGCCAAATGTCAAGCATAGATTGATGTAATATGACACAATAAACCATGTGGAGAAGTTTGAGACCAACGAAGAGAGATTTGGTCCAAGAATCATCCAACTTAACCAAGTTCGTCCATTTTGGTCTTTCTTGGTTTCGACTTGCTTCAAAGTTGACCGAAGCCAAATGTCAAGCATAGATTGATGTAATATGACACAATAAACCATGTGGAGAAGTTTGAGACCAACGAAGAGAGATTTGGTCCAAGAATCATCCAACTTAATCAAGTTCGTCCATTTTGGTCTTTCTTGGTTTCGACTTGCTTCAAAGTTGACCGAAGCCAAATGTCAAGCATAGATTGATGTAATATGACACAATAAACCATGTGGAGAAGTTTGAGACCAACGAAGAGAGATTTGGTCCAAGAATCATCCAACTTAATCAAGTTCGTCCATTTTGGTCTTTCTTGGTTTCGACTTGCTTCAAAGTTGACCGAAGCCAAATGTCAAGCATAGATTGATGTAATATGACACAATAAACCATGTGGAGAAGTTTGAGACCAACGAAGAGAGATTTGGTCCAAGAATCATCCAACTTAACCAAGTTCGTCCATTTTGGTCTTTCTTGGTTTCGACTTGCTTCAAAGTTGACCGAAGCCAAATGTCAAGCATAGATTGATGTAATATGACACAATAAACCATGTGGAGAAGTTTGAGACCAACGAAGAGAGATTTGGTCCAAGAATCATCCAACTTAACCAAGTTCGTCCATTTTGGTCTTTCTTGGTTTCGACTTGCTTCAAAGTTGACCGAAGCCAAATGTCAAGCATAGATTGATGTAATATGACACAATAAACCATGTGGAGAAGTTTGAGACCAACGAAGAGAGATTTGGTCCAAGAATCATCCAACTTAACCAAGTTCGTCCATTTTGGTCTTTCTTGGTTTCGACTTGCTTCAAAGTTGACCGAAGCCAAATGTCAAGCATAGATTGATGTAATATGACACAATAAACCATGTGGAGAAGTTTGAGACCAACGAAGAGAGATTTGGTCCAAGAATCATCCAACTTAACCAAGTTCGTCCATTTTGGTCTTTCTTGGTTTCGACTTGCTTCAAAGTTGACCGAAGCCAAATGTCAAGCATAGATTGATGTAATATGACACAATAAACCATGTGGAGAAGTTTGAGACCAACGAAGAGAGATTTGGTCCAAGAATCATCCAACTTAACCAAGTTCGTCCATTTTGGTCTTTCTTGGTTTCGACTTGCTTCAAAGTTGACCGAAGCCAAATGTCAAGCATAGATTGATGTAATATGACACAATAAACCATGTGGAGAAGTTTGAGACCAACGAAGAGAGATTTGGTCCAAGAATCATCCAACTTAACCAAGTTCGTCCATTTTGGTCTTTCTTGGTTTCGACTTGCTTCAAAGTTGACCGAAGCCAAATGTCAAGCATAGATTGATGTAATATGACACAATAAACCATGTGGAGAAGTTTGAGACCAACGAAGAGAGATTTGGTCCAAGAATCATCCAACTTAACCAAGTTCGTCCATTTTGGTCTTTCTTGGTTTCGACTTGCTTCAAAGTTGACCGAAGCCAAATGTCAAGCATAGATTGATGTAATATGACACAATAAACCATGTGGAGAAGTTTGAGACCAACGAAGAGAGATTTGGTCCAAGAATCATCCAACTTAACCAAGTTCGTCCATTTTGGTCTTTCTTGGTTTCGACTTGCTTCAAAGTTGACCGAAGCCAAATGTCAAGCATAGATTGATGTAATATGACACAATAAACCATGTGGAGAAGTTTGAGACCAACGAAGAGAGATTTGGTCCAAGAATCATCCAACTTAATCAAGTTCGTCCATTTTGGTCTTTCTTGGTTTCGACTTGCTTCAAAGTTGACCGAAGCCAAATGTCAAGCATAGATTGATGTAATATGACACAATAAACCATGTGGAGAAGTTTGAGACCAACGAAGAGAGATTTGGTCCAAGAATCATCCAACTTAACCAAGTTCGTCCATTTTGGTCTTTCTTGGTTTCGACTTGCTTCAAAGTTGACCGAAGCCAAATGTCAAGCATAGATTGATGTAATATGACACAATAAACCATGTGGAGAAGTTTGAGACCAACGAAGAGAGATTTGGTCCAAGAATCATCCAACTTAACCAAGTTCGTCCATTTTGGTCTTTCTTGGTTTCGACTTGCTTCAAAGTTGACCGAAGCCAAATGTCAAGCATAGATTGATGTAATATGACACAATAAACCATGTGGAGAAGTTTGAGACCAACGAAGAGAGATTTGGTCCAAGAATCATCCAACTTAACCAAGTTCGTCCATTTTGGTCTTTCTTGGTTTCGACTTGCTTCAAAGTTGACCGAAGCCAAATGTCAAGCATAGATTGATGTAATATGACACAATAAACCATGTGGAGAAGTTTGAGACCAACGAAGAGAGATTTGGTCCAAGAATCATCCAACTTAACCAAGTTCGTCCATTTTGGTCTTTCTTGGTTTCGACTTGCTTCAAAGTTGACCGAAGCCAAATGTCAAGCATAGATTGATGTAATATGACACAATAAACCATGTGGAGAAGTTTGAGACCAACGAAGAGAGATTTGGTCCAAGAATCATCCAACTTAACCAAGTTCGTCCATTTTGGTCTTTCTTGGTTTCGACTTGCTTCAAAGTTGACCGAAGCCAAATGTCAAGCATAGATTGATGTAATATGACACAATAAACCATGTGGAGAAGTTTGAGACCAACGAAGAGAGATTTGGTCCAAGAATCATCCAACTTAACCAAGTTCGTCCATTTTGGTCTTTCTTGGTTTCGACTTGCTTCAAAGTTGACCGAAGCCAAATGTCAAGCATAGATTGATGTAATATGACACAATAAACCATGTGGAGAAGTTTGAGACCAACGAAGAGAGATTTGGTCCAAGAATCATCCAACTTAACCAAGTTCGTCCATTTTGGTCTTTCTTGGTTTCGACTTGCTTCAAAGTTGACCGAAGCCAAATGTCAAGCATAGATTGATGTAATATGACACAATAAACCATGTGGAGAAGTTTGAGACCAACGAAGAGAGATTTGGTCCAAGAATCATCCAACTTAACCAAGTTCGTCCATTTTGGTCTTTCTTGGTTTCGACTTGCTTCAAAGTTGACCGAAGCCAAATGTCAAGCATAGATTGATGTAATATGACACAATAAACCATGTGGAGAAGTTTGAGACCAACGAAGAGAGATTTGGTCCAAGAATCATCCAACTTAACCAAGTTCGTCCATTTTGGTCTTTCTTGGTTTCGACTTGCTTCAAAGTTGACCGAAGCCAAATGTCAAGCATAGATTGATGTAATATGACACAATAAACCATGTGGAGAAGTTTGAGACCAACGAAGAGAGATTTGGTCCAAGAATCATCCAACTTAACCAAGTTCGTCCATTTTGGTCTTTCTTGGTTTCGACTTGCTTCAAAGTTGACCGAAGCCAAATGTCAAGCATAGATTGATGTAATATGACACAATAAACCATGTGGAGAAGTTTGAGACCAACGAAGAGAGATTTGGTCCAAGAATCATCCAACTTAACCAAGTTCGTCCATTTTGGTCTTTCTTGGTTTCGACTTGCTTCAAAGTTGACCGAAGCCAAATGTCAAGCATAGATTGATGTAATATGACACAATAAACCATGTGGAGAAGTTTGAGACCAACGAAGAGAGATTTGGTCCAAGAATCATCCAACTTAACCAAGTTCGTCCATTTTGGTCTTTCTTGGTTTCGACTTGCTTCAAAGTTGACCGAAGCCAAATGTCAAGCATAGATTGATGTAATATGACACAATAAACCATGTGGAGAAGTTTGAGACCAACGAAGAGAGATTTGGTCCAAGAATCATCCAACTTAACCAAGTTCGTCCATTTTGGTCTTTCTTGGTTTCGACTTGCTTCAAAGTTGACCGAAGCCAAATGTCAAGCATAGATTGATGTAATATGACACAATAAACCATGTGGAGAAGTTTGAGACCAACGAAGAGAGATTTGGTCCAAGAATCATCCAACTTAACCAAGTTCGTCCATTTTGGTCTTTCTTGGTTTCGACTTGCTTCAAAGTTGACCGAAGCCAAATGTCAAGCATAGATTGATGTAATATGACACAATAAACCATGTGGAGAAGTTTGAGACCAACGAAGAGAGATTTGGTCCAAGAATCATCCAACTTAACCAAGTTCGTCCATTTTGGTCTTTCTTGGTTTCGACTTGCTTCAAAGTTGACCGAAGCCAAATGTCAAGCATAGATTGATGTAATATGACACAATAAACCATGTGGAGAAGTTTGAGACCAACGAAGAGAGATTTGGTCCAAGAATCATCCAACTTAACCAAGTTCGTCCATTTTGGTCTTTCTTGGTTTCGACTTGCTTCAAAGTTGACCGAAGCCAAATGTCAAGCATAGATTGATGTAATATGACACAATAAACCATGTGGAGAAGTTTGAGACCAACGAAGAGAGATTTGGTCCAAGAATCATCCAACTTAACCAAGTTCGTCCATTTTGGTCTTTCTTGGTTTCGACTTGCTTCAAAGTTGACCGAAGCCAAATGTCAAGCATAGATTGATGTAATATGACACAATAAACCATGTGGAGAAGTTTGAGACCAACGAAGAGAGATTTGGTCCAAGAATCATCCAACTTAACCAAGTTCGTCCATTTTGGTCTTTCTTGGTTTCGACTTGCTTCAAAGTTGACCGAAGCCAAATGTCAAGCATAGATTGATGTAATATGACACAATAAACCATGTGGAGAAGTTTGAGACCAACGAAGAGAGATTTGGTCCAAGAATCATCCAACTTAACCAAGTTCGTCCATTTTGGTCTTTCTTGGTTTCGACTTGCTTCAAAGTTGACCGAAGCCAAATGTCAAGCATAGATTGATGTAATATGACACAATAAACCATGTGGAGAAGTTTGAGACCAACGAAGAGAGATTTGGTCCAAGAATCATCCAACTTAACCAAGTTCGTCCATTTTGGTCTTTCTTGGTTTCGACTTGCTTCAAAGTTGACCGAAGCCAAATGTCAAGCATAGATTGATGTAATATGACACAATAAACCATGTGGAGAAGTTTGAGACCAACGAAGAGAGATTTGGTCCAAGAATCATCCAACTTAACCAAGTTCGTCCATTTTGGTCTTTCTTGGTTTCGACTTGCTTCAAAGTTGACCGAAGCCAAATGTCAAGCATAGATTGATGTAATATGACACAATAAACCATGTGGAGAAGTTTGAGACCAACGAAGAGAGATTTGGTCCAAGAATCATCCAACTTAACCAAGTTCGTCCATTTTGGTCTTTCTTGGTTTCGACTTGCTTCAAAGTTGACCGAAGCCAAATGTCAAGCATAGATTGATGTAATATGACACAATAAACCATGTGGAGAAGTTTGAGACCAACGAAGAGAGATTTGGTCCAAGAATCATCCAACTTAACCAAGTTCGTCCATTTTGGTCTTTCTTGGTTTCGACTTGCTTCAAAGTTGACCGAAGCCAAATGTCAAGCATAGATTGATGTAATATGACACAATAAACCATGTGGAGAAGTTTGAGACCAACGAAGAGAGATTTGGTCCAAGAATCATCCAACTTAACCAAGTTCGTCCATTTTGGTCTTTCTTGGTTTCGACTTGCTTCAAAGTTGACCGAAGCCAAATGTCAAGCATAGATTGATGTAATATGACACAATAAACCATGTGGAGAAGTTTGAGACCAACGAAGAGAGATTTGGTCCAAGAATCATCCAACTTAACCAAGTTCGTCCATTTTGGTCTTTCTTGGTTTCGACTTGCTTCAAAGTTGACCGAAGCCAAATGTCAAGCATAGATTGATGTAATATGACACAATAAACCATGTGGAGAAGTTTGAGACCAACGAAGAGAGATTTGGTCCAAGAATCATCCAACTTAACCAAGTTCGTCCATTTTGGTCTTTCTTGGTTTCGACTTGCTTCAAAGTTGACCGAAGCCAAATGTCAAGCATAGATTGATGTAATATGACACAATAAACCATGTGGAGAAGTTTGAGACCAACGAAGAGAGATTTGGTCCAAGAATCATCCAACTTAACCAAGTTCGTCCATTTTGGTCTTTCTTGGTTTCGACTTGCTTCAAAGTTGACCGAAGCCAAATGTCAAGCATAGATTGATGTAATATGACACAATAAACCATGTGGAGAAGTTTGAGACCAACGAAGAGAGATTTGGTCCAAGAATCATCCAACTTAACCAAGTTCGTCCATTTTGGTCTTTCTTGGTTTCGACTTGCTTCAAAGTTGACCGAAGCCAAATGTCAAGCATAGATTGATGTAATATGACACAATAAACCATGTGGAGAAGTTTGAGACCAACGAAGAGAGATTTGGTCCAAGAATCATCCAACTTAACCAAGTTCGTCCATTTTGGTCTTTCTTGGTTTCGACTTGCTTCAAAGTTGACCGAAGCCAAATGTCAAGCATAGATTGATGTAATATGACACAATAAACCATGTGGAGAAGTTTGAGACCAACGAAGAGAGATTTGGTCCAAGAATCATCCAACTTAACCAAGTTCGTCCATTTTGGTCTTTCTTGGTTTCGACTTGCTTCAAAGTTGACCGAAGCCAAATGTCAAGCATAGATTGATGTAATATGACACAATAAACCATGTGGAGAAGTTTGAGACCAACGAAGAGAGATTTGGTCCAAGAATCATCCAACTTAACCAAGTTCGTCCATTTTGGTCTTTCTTGGTTTCGACTTGCTTCAAAGTTGACCGAAGCCAAATGTCAAGCATAGATTGATGTAATATGACACAATAAACCATGTGGAGAAGTTTGAGACCAACGAAGAGAGATTTGGTCCAAGAATCATCCAACTTAACCAAGTTCGTCCATTTTGGTCTTTCTTGGTTTCGACTTGCTTCAAAGTTGACCGAAGCCAAATGTCAAGCATAGATTGATGTAATATGACACAATAAACCATGTGGAGAAGTTTGAGACCAACGAAGAGAGATTTGGTCCAAGAATCATCCAACTTAACCAAGTTCGTCCATTTTGGTCTTTCTTGGTTTCGACTTGCTTCAAAGTTGACCGAAGCCAAATGTCAAGCATAGATTGATGTAATATGACACAATAAACCATGTGGAGAAGTTTGAGACCAACGAAGAGAGATTTGGTCCAAGAATCATCCAACTTAACCAAGTTCGTCCATTTTGGTCTTTCTTGGTTTCGACTTGCTTCAAAGTTGACCGAAGCCAAATGTCAAGCATAGATTGATGTAATATGACACAATAAACCATGTGGAGAAGTTTGAGACCAACGAAGAGAGATTTGGTCCAAGAATCATCCAACTTAACCAAGTTCGTCCATTTTGGTCTTTCTTGGTTTCGACTTGCTTCAAAGTTGACCGAAGCCAAATGTCAAGCATAGATTGATGTAATATGACACAATAAACCATGTGGAGAAGTTTGAGACCAACGAAGAGAGATTTGGTCCAAGAATCATCCAACTTAACCAAGTTCGTCCATTTTGGTCTTTCTTGGTTTCGACTTGCTTCAAAGTTGACCGAAGCCAAATGTCAAGCATAGATTGATGTAATATGACACAATAAACCATGTGGAGAAGTTTGAGACCAACGAAGAGAGATTTGGTCCAAGAATCATCCAACTTAACCAAGTTCGTCCATTTTGGTCTTTCTTGGTTTCGACTTGCTTCAAAGTTGACCGAAGCCAAATGTCAAGCATAGATTGATGTAATATGACACAATAAACCATGTGGAGAAGTTTGAGACCAACGAAGAGAGATTTGGTCCAAGAATCATCCAACTTAACCAAGTTCGTCCATTTTGGTCTTTCTTGGTTTCGACTTGCTTCAAAGTTGACCGAAGCCAAATGTCAAGCATAGATTGATGTAATATGACACAATAAACCATGTGGAGAAGTTTGAGACCAACGAAGAGAGATTTGGTCCAAGAATCATCCAACTTAACCAAGTTCGTCCATTTTGGTCTTTCTTGGTTTCGACTTGCTTCAAAGTTGACCGAAGCCAAATGTCAAGCATAGATTGATGTAATATGACACAATAAACCATGTGGAGAAGTTTGAGACCAACGAAGAGAGATTTGGTCCAAGAATCATCCAACTTAACCAAGTTCGTCCATTTTGGTCTTTCTTGGTTTCGACTTGCTTCAAAGTTGACCGAAGCCAAATGTCAAGCATAGATTGATGTAATATGACACAATAAACCATGTGGAGAAGTTTGAGACCAACGAAGAGAGATTTGGTCCAAGAATCATCCAACTTAACCAAGTTCGTCCATTTTGGTCTTTCTTGGTTTCGACTTGCTTCAAAGTTGACCGAAGCCAAATGTCAAGCATAGATTGATGTAATATGACACAATAAACCATGTGGAGAAGTTTGAGACCAACGAAGAGAGATTTGGTCCAAGAATCATCCAACTTAACCAAGTTCGTCCATTTTGGTCTTTCTTGGTTTCGACTTGCTTCAAAGTTGACCGAAGCCAAATGTCAAGCATAGATTGATGTAATATGACACAATAAACCATGTGGAGAAGTTTGAGACCAACGAAGAGAGATTTGGTCCAAGAATCATCCAACTTAACCAAGTTCGTCCATTTTGGTCTTTCTTGGTTTCGACTTGCTTCAAAGTTGACCGAAGCCAAATGTCAAGCATAGATTGATGTAATATGACACAATAAACCATGTGGAGAAGTTTGAGACCAACGAAGAGAGATTTGGTCCAAGAATCATCCAACTTAACCAAGTTCGTCCATTTTGGTCTTTCTTGGTTTCGACTTGCTTCAAAGTTGACCGAAGCCAAATGTCAAGCATAGATTGATGTAATATGACACAATAAACCATGTGGAGAAGTTTGAGACCAACGAAGAGAGATTTGGTCCAAGAATCATCCAACTTAACCAAGTTCGTCCATTTTGGTCTTTCTTGGTTTCGACTTGCTTCAAAGTTGACCGAAGCCAAATGTCAAGCATAGATTGATGTAATATGACACAATAAACCATGTGGAGAAGTTTGAGACCAACGAAGAGAGATTTGGTCCAAGAATCATCCAACTTAACCAAGTTCGTCCATTTTGGTCTTTCTTGGTTTCGACTAGCTTCAAAGTTGACCGAAGCCAAATGTCAAGCATAGATTGATGTAATATGACACAATAAACCATGTGGAGAAGTTTGAGACCAACGAAGAGAGATTTGGTCCAAGAATCATCCAACTTAACCAAGTTCGTCCATTTTGGTCTTTCTTGGTTTCGACTTGCTTCAAAGTTGACCGAAGCCAAATGTCAAGCATAGATTGATGTAATATGACACAATAAACCATGTGGAGAAGTTTGAGACCAACGAAGAGAGATTTGGTCCAAGAATCATCCAACTTAACCAAGTTCGTCCATTTTGGTCTTTCTTGGTTTCGACTTGCTTCAAAGTTGACCGAAGCCAAATGTCAAGCATAGATTGATGTAATATGACACAATAAACCATGTGGAGAAGTTTGAGACCAACGAAGAGAGATTTGGTCCAAGAATCATCCAACTTAACCAAGTTCGTCCATTTTGGTCTTTCTTGGTTTCGACTTGCTTCAAAGTTGACCGAAGCCAAATGTCAAGCATAGATTGATGTAATATGACACAATAAACCATGTGGAGAAGTTTGAGACCAACGAAGAGAGATTTGGTCCAAGAATCATCCAACTTAACCAAGTTCGTCCATTTTGGTCTTTCTTGGTTTCGACTGCTTCAAAGTTGACCGAAGCCAAATGTCAAGCATAGATTGATGTAATATGACACAATAAACCATGTGGAGAAGTTTGAGACCAACGAAGAGAGATTTGGTCCAAGAATCATCCAACTTAACCAAGTTCGTCCATTTTGGTCTTTCTTGGTTTCGACTTGCTTCAAAGTTGACCGAAGCCAAATGTCAAGCATAGATTGATGTAATATGACACAATAAACCATGTGGAGAAGTTTGAGACCAACGAAGAGAGATTTGGTCCAAGAATCATCCAACTTAACCAAGTTCGTCCATTTTGGTCTTTCTTGGTTTCGACTTGCTTCAAAGTTGACCGAAGCCAAATGTCAAGCATAGATTGATGTAATATGACACAATAAACCATGTGGAGAAGTTTGAGACCAACGAAGAGAGATTTGGTCCAAGAATCATCCAACTTAACCAAGTTCGTCCATTTTGGTCTTTCTTGGTTTCGACTAGCTTCAAAGTTGACCGAAGCCAAATGTCAAGCATAGATTGATGTAATATGACACAATAAACCATGTGGAGAAGTTTGAGACCAACGAAGAGAGATTTGGTCCAAGAATCATCCAACTTAACCAAGTTCGTCCATTTTGGTCTTTCTTGGTTTCGACTTGCTTCAAAGTTGACCGAAGCCAAATGTCAAGCATAGATTGATGTAATATGACACAATAAACCATGTGGAGAAGTTTGAGACCAACGAAGAGAGATTTGGTCCAAGAATCATCCAACTTAACCAAGTTCGTCCATTTTGGTCTTTCTTGGTTTCGACTTGCTTCAAAGTTGACCGAAGCCAAATGTCAAGCATAGATTGATGTAATATGACACAATAAACCATGTGGAGAAGTTTGAGACCAACGAAGAGAGATTTGGTCCAAGAATCATCCAACTTAACCAAGTTCGTCCATTTTGGTCTTTCTTGGTTTCGACTAGCTTCAAAGTTGACCGAAGCCAAATGTCAAGCATAGATTGATGTAATATGACACAATAAACCATGTGGAGAAGTTTGAGACCAACGAAGAGAGATTTGGTCCAAGAATCATCCAACTTAACCAAGTTCGTCCATTTTGGTCTTTCTTGGTTTCGACTTGCTTCAAAGTTGACCGAAGCCAAATGTCAAGCATAGATTGATGTAATATGACACAATAAACCATGTGGAGAAGTTTGAGACCAACGAAGAGAGATTTGGTCCAAGAATCATCCAACTTAACCAAGTTCGTCCATTTTGGTCTTTCTTGGTTTCGACTTGCTTCAAAGTTGACCGAAGCCAAATGTCAAGCATAGATTGATGTAATATGACACAATAAACCATGTGGAGAAGTTTGAGACCAACGAAGAGAGATTTGGTCCAAGAATCATCCAACTTAACCAAGTTCGTCCATTTTGGTCTTTCTTGGTTTCGACTTGCTTCAAAGTTGACCGAAGCCAAATGTCAAGCATAGATTGATGTAATATGACACAATAAACCATGTGGAGAAGTTTGAGACCAACGAAGAGAGATTTGGTCCAAGAATCATCCAACTTAACCAAGTTCGTCCATTTTGGTCTTTCTTGGTTTCGACTGCTTCAAAGTTGACCGAAGCCAAATGTCAAGCATAGATTGATGTAATATGACACAATAAACCATGTGGAGAAGTTTGAGACCAACGAAGAGAGATTTGGTCCAAGAATCATCCAACTTAACCAAGTTCGTCCATTTTGGTCTTTCTTGGTTTCGACTTGCTTCAAAGTTGACCGAAGCCAAATGTCAAGCATAGATTGATGTAATATGACACAATAAACCATGTGGAGAAGTTTGAGACCAACGAAGAGAGATTTGGTCCAAGAATCATCCAACTTAACCAAGTTCGTCCATTTTGGTCTTTCTTGGTTTCGACTTGCTTCAAAGTTGACCGAAGCCAAATGTCAAGCATAGATTGATGTAATATGACACAATAAACCATGTGGAGAAGTTTGAGACCAACGAAGAGAGATTTGGTCCAAGAATCATCCAACTTAACCAAGTTCGTCCATTTTGGTCTTTCTTGGTTTCGACTAGCTTCAAAGTTGACCGAAGCCAAATGTCAAGCATAGATTGATGTAATATGACACAATAAACCATGTGGAGAAGTTTGAGACCAACGAAGAGAGATTTGGTCCAAGAATCATCCAACTTAACCAAGTTCGTCCATTTTGGTCTTTCTTGGTTTCGACTAGCTTCAAAGTTGACCGAAGCCAAATGTCAAGCATAGATTGATGTAATATGACACAATAAACCATGTGGAGAAGTTTGAGACCAACGAAGAGAGATTTGGTCCAAGAATCATCCAACTTAACCAAGTTCGTCCATTTTGGTCTTTCTTGGTTTCGACTTGCTTCAAAGTTGACCGAAGCCAAATGTCAAGCATAGATTGATGTAATATGACACAATAAACCATGTGGAGAAGTTTGAGACCAACGAAGAGAGATTTGGTCCAAGAATCATCCAACTTAACCAAGTTCGTCCATTTTGGTCTTTCTTGGTTTCGACTTGCTTCAAAGTTGACCGAAGCCAAATGTCAAGCATAGATTGATGTAATATGACACAATAAACCATGTGGAGAAGTTTGAGACCAACGAAGAGAGATTTGGTCCAAGAATCATCCAACTTAACCAAGTTCGTCCATTTTGGTCTTTCTTGGTTTCGACTTGCTTCAAAGTTGACCGAAGCCAAATGTCAAGCATAGATTGATGTAATATGACACAATAAACCATGTGGAGAAGTTTGAGACCAACGAAGAGAGATTTGGTCCAAGAATCATCCAACTTAACCAAGTTCGTCCATTTTGGTCTTTCTTGGTTTCGACTTGCTTCAAAGTTGACCGAAGCCAAATGTCAAGCATAGATTGATGTAATATGACACAATAAACCATGTGGAGAAGTTTGAGACCAACGAAGAGAGATTTGGTCCAAGAATCATCCAACTTAACCAAGTTCGTCCATTTTGGTCTTTCTTGGTTTCGACTTGCTTCAAAGTTGACCGAAGCCAAATGTCAAGCATAGATTGATGTAATATGACACAATAAACCATGTGGAGAAGTTTGAGACCAACGAAGAGAGATTTGGTCCAAGAATCATCCAACTTAACCAAGTTCGTCCATTTTGGTCTTTCTTGGTTTCGACTTGCTTCAAAGTTGACCGAAGCCAAATGTCAAGCATAGATTGATGTAATATGACACAATAAACCATGTGGAGAAGTTTGAGACCAACGAAGAGAGATTTGGTCCAAGAATCATCCAACTTAACCAAGTTCGTCCATTTTGGTCTTTCTTGGTTTCGACTTGCTTCAAAGTTGACCGAAGCCAAATGTCAAGCATAGATTGATGTAATATGACACAATAAACCATGTGGAGAAGTTTGAGACCAACGAAGAGAGATTTGGTCCAAGAATCATCCAACTTAACCAAGTTCGTCCATTTTGGTCTTTCTTGGTTTCGACTAGCTTCAAAGTTGACCGAAGCCAAATGTCAAGCATAGATTGATGTAATATGACACAATAAACCATGTGGAGAAGTTTGAGACCAACGAAGAGAGATTTGGTCCAAGAATCATCCAACTTAACCAAGTTCGTCCATTTTGGTCTTTCTTGGTTTCGACTTGCTTCAAAGTTGACCGAAGCCAAATGTCAAGCATAGATTGATGTAATATGACACAATAAACCATGTGGAGAAGTTTGAGACCAACGAAGAGAGATTTGGTCCAAGAATCATCCAACTTAACCAAGTTCGTCCATTTTGGTCTTTCTTGGTTTCGACTTGCTTCAAAGTTGACCGAAGCCAAATGTCAAGCATAGATTGATGTAATATGACACAATAAACCATGTGGAGAAGTTTGAGACCAACGAAGAGAGATTTGGTCCAAGAATCATCCAACTTAACCAAGTTCGTCCATTTTGGTCTTTCTTGGTTTCGACTTGCTTCAAAGTTGACCGAAGCCAAATGTCAAGCATAGATTGATGTAATATGACACAATAAACCATGTGGAGAAGTTTGAGACCAACGAAGAGAGATTTGGTCCAAGAATCATCCAACTTAACCAAGTTCGTCCATTTTGGTCTTTCTTGGTTTCGACTTGCTTCAAAGTTGACCGAAGCCAAATGTCAAGCATAGATTGATGTAATATGACACAATAAACCATGTGGAGAAGTTTGAGACCAACGAAGAGAGATTTGGTCCAAGAATCATCCAACTTAACCAAGTTCGTCCATTTTGGTCTTTCTTGGTTTCGACTGCTTCAAAGTTGACCGAAGCCAAATGTCAAGCATAGATTGATGTAATATGACACAATAAACCATGTGGAGAAGTTTGAGACCAACGAAGAGAGATTTGGTCCAAGAATCATCCAACTTAACCAAGTTCGTCCATTTTGGTCTTTCTTGGTTTCGACTTGCTTCAAAGTTGACCGAAGCCAAATGTCAAGCATAGATTGATGTAATATGACACAATAAACCATGTGGAGAAGTTTGAGACCAACGAAGAGAGATTTGGTCCAAGAATCATCCAACTTAACCAAGTTCGTCCATTTTGGTCTTTCTTGGTTTCGACTTGCTTCAAAGTTGACCGAAGCCAAATGTCAAGCATAGATTGATGTAATATGACACAATAAACCATGTGGAGAAGTTTGAGACCAACGAAGAGAGATTTGGTCCAAGAATCATCCAACTTAACCAAGTTCGTCCATTTTGGTCTTTCTTGGTTTCGACTTGCTTCAAAGTTGACCGAAGCCAAATGTCAAGCATAGATTGATGTAATATGACACAATAAACCATGTGGAGAAGTTTGAGACCAACGAAGAGAGATTTGGTCCAAGAATCATCCAACTTAACCAAGTTCGTCCATTTTGGTCTTTCTTGGTTTCGACTTGCTTCAAAGTTGACCGAAGCCAAATGTCAAGCATAGATTGATGTAATATGACACAATAAACCATGTGGAGAAGTTTGAGACCAACGAAGAGAGATTTGGTCCAAGAATCATCCAACTTAACCAAGTTCGTCCATTTTGGTCTTTCTTGGTTTCGACTTGCTTCAAAGTTGACCGAAGCCAAATGTCAAGCATAGATTGATGTAATATGACACAATAAACCATGTGGAGAAGTTTGAGACCAACGAAGAGAGATTTGGTCCAAGAATCATCCAACTTAACCAAGTTCGTCCATTTTGGTCTTTCTTGGTTTCGACTTGCTTCAAAGTTGACCGAAGCCAAATGTCAAGCATAGATTGATGTAATATGACACAATAAACCATGTGGAGAAGTTTGAGACCAACGAAGAGAGATTTGGTCCAAGAATCATCCAACTTAACCAAGTTCGTCCATTTTGGTCTTTCTTGGTTTCGACTAGCTTCAAAGTTGACCGAAGCCAAATGTCAAGCATAGATTGATGTAATATGACACAATAAACCATGTGGAGAAGTTTGAGACCAACGAAGAGAGATTTGGTCCAAGAATCATCCAACTTAACCAAGTTCGTCCATTTTGGTCTTTCTTGGTTTCGACTTGCTTCAAAGTTGACCGAAGCCAAATGTCAAGCATAGATTGATGTAATATGACACAATAAACCATGTGGAGAAGTTTGAGACCAACGAAGAGAGATTTGGTCCAAGAATCATCCAACTTAACCAAGTTCGTCCATTTTGGTCTTTCTTGGTTTCGACTTGCTTCAAAGTTGACCGAAGCCAAATGTCAAGCATAGATTGATGTAATATGACACAATAAACCATGTGGAGAAGTTTGAGACCAACGAAGAGAGATTTGGTCCAAGAATCATCCAACTTAACCAAGTTCGTCCATTTTGGTCTTTCTTGGTTTCGACTTGCTTCAAAGTTGACCGAAGCCAAATGTCAAGCATAGATTGATGTAATATGACACAATAAACCATGTGGAGAAGTTTGAGACCAACGAAGAGAGATTTGGTCCAAGAATCATCCAACTTAACCAAGTTCGTCCATTTTGGTCTTTCTTGGTTTCGACTAGCTTCAAAGTTGACCGAAGCCAAATGTCAAGCATAGATTGATGTAATATGACACAATAAACCATGTGGAGAAGTTTGAGACCAACGAAGAGAGATTTGGTCCAAGAATCATCCAACTTAACCAAGTTCGTCCATTTTGGTCTTTCTTGGTTTCGACTTGCTTCAAAGTTGACCGAAGCCAAATGTCAAGCATAGATTGATGTAATATGACACAATAAACCATGTGGAGAAGTTTGAGACCAACGAAGAGAGATTTGGTCCAAGAATCATCCAACTTAACCAAGTTCGTCCATTTTGGTCTTTCTTGGTTTCGACTTGCTTCAAAGTTGACCGAAGCCAAATGTCAAGCATAGATTGATGTAATATGACACAATAAACCATGTGGAGAAGTTTGAGACCAACGAAGAGAGATTTGGTCCAAGAATCATCCAACTTAACCAAGTTCGTCCATTTTGGTCTTTCTTGGTTTCGACTAGCTTCAAAGTTGACCGAAGCCAAATGTCAAGCATAGATTGATGTAATATGACACAATAAACCATGTGGAGAAGTTTGAGACCAACGAAGAGAGATTTGGTCCAAGAATCATCCAACTTAACCAAGTTCGTCCATTTTGGTCTTTCTTGGTTTCGACTTGCTTCAAAGTTGACCGAAGCCAAATGTCAAGCATAGATTGATGTAATATGACACAATAAACCATGTGGAGAAGTTTGAGACCAACGAAGAGAGATTTGGTCCAAGAATCATCCAACTTAACCAAGTTCGTCCATTTTGGTCTTTCTTGGTTTCGACTTGCTTCAAAGTTGACCGAAGCCAAATGTCAAGCATAGATTGATGTAATATGACACAATAAACCATGTGGAGAAGTTTGAGACCAACGAAGAGAGATTTGGTCCAAGAATCATCCAACTTAACCAAGTTCGTCCATTTTGGTCTTTCTTGGTTTCGACTAGCTTCAAAGTTGACCGAAGCCAAATGTCAAGCATAGATTGATGTAATATGACACAATAAACCATGTGGAGAAGTTTGAGACCAACGAAGAGAGATTTGGTCCAAGAATCATCCAACTTAACCAAGTTCGTCCATTTTGGTCTTTCTTGGTTTCGACTAGCTTCAAAGTTGACCGAAGCCAAATGTCAAGCATAGATTGATGTAATATGACACAATAAACCATGTGGAGAAGTTTGAGACCAACGAAGAGAGATTTGGTCCAAGAATCATCCAACTTAACCAAGTTCGTCCATTTTGGTCTTTCTTGGTTTCGACTAGCTTCAAAGTTGACCGAAGCCAAATGTCAAGCATAGATTGATGTAATATGACACAATAAACCATGTGGAGAAGTTTGAGACCAACGAAGAGAGATTTGGTCCAAGAATCATCCAACTTAACCAAGTTCGTCCATTTTGGTCTTTCTTGGTTTCGACTAGCTTCAAAGTTGACCGAAGCCAAATGTCAAGCATAGATTGATGTAATATGACACAATAAACCATGTGGAGAAGTTTGAGACCAACGAAGAGAGATTTGGTCCAAGAATCATCCAACTTAACCAAGTTCGTCCATTTTGGTCTTTCTTGGTTTCGACTAGCTTCAAAGTTGACCGAAGCCAAATGTCAAGCATAGATTGATGTAATATGACACAATAAACCATGTGGAGAAGTTTGAGACCAACGAAGAGAGATTTGGTCCAAGAATCATCCAACTTAACCAAGTTCGTCCATTTTGGTCTTTCTTGGTTTCGACTTGCTTCAAAGTTGACCGAAGCCAAATGTCAAGCATAGATTGATGTAATATGACACAATAAACCATGTGGAGAAGTTTGAGACCAACGAAGAGAGATTTGGTCCAAGAATCATCCAACTTAACCAAGTTCGTCCATTTTGGTCTTTCTTGGTTTCGACTTGCTTCAAAGTTGACCGAAGCCAAATGTCAAGCATAGATTGATGTAATATGACACAATAAACCATGTGGAGAAGTTTGAGACCAACGAAGAGAGATTTGGTCCAAGAATCATCCAACTTAACCAAGTTCGTCCATTTTGGTCTTTCTTGGTTTCGACTAGCTTCAAAGTTGACCGAAGCCAAATGTCAAGCATAGATTGATGTAATATGACACAATAAACCATGTGGAGAAGTTTGAGACCAACGAAGAGAGATTTGGTCCAAGAATCATCCAACTTAACCAAGTTCGTCCATTTTGGTCTTTCTTGGTTTCGACTTGCTTCAAAGTTGACCGAAGCCAAATGTCAAGCATAGATTGATGTAATATGACACAATAAACCATGTGGAGAAGTTTGAGACCAACGAAGAGAGATTTGGTCCAAGAATCATCCAACTTAACCAAGTTCGTCCATTTTGGTCTTTCTTGGTTTCGACTGCTTCAAAGTTGACCGAAGCCAAATGTCAAGCATAGATTGATGTAATATGACACAATAAACCATGTGGAGAAGTTTGAGACCAACGAAGAGAGATTTGGTCCAAGAATCATCCAACTTAACCAAGTTCGTCCATTTTGGTCTTTCTTGGTTTCGACTTGCTTCAAAGTTGACCGAAGCCAAATGTCAAGCATAGATTGATGTAATATGACACAATAAACCATGTGGAGAAGTTTGAGACCAACGAAGAGAGATTTGGTCCAAGAATCATCCAACTTAACCAAGTTCGTCCATTTTGGTCTTTCTTGGTTTCGACTTGCTTCAAAGTTGACCGAAGCCAAATGTCAAGCATAGATTGATGTAATATGACACAATAAACCATGTGGAGAAGTTTGAGACCAACGAAGAGAGATTTGGTCCAAGAATCATCCAACTTAACCAAGTTCGTCCATTTTGGTCTTTCTTGGTTTCGACTAGCTTCAAAGTTGACCGAAGCCAAATGTCAAGCATAGATTGATGTAATATGACACAATAAACCATGTGGAGAAGTTTGAGACCAACGAAGAGAGATTTGGTCCAAGAATCATCCAACTTAACCAAGTTCGTCCATTTTGGTCTTTCTTGGTTTCGACTAGCTTCAAAGTTGACCGAAGCCAAATGTCAAGCATAGATTGATGTAATATGACACAATAAACCATGTGGAGAAGTTTGAGACCAACGAAGAGAGATTTGGTCCAAGAATCATCCAACTTAACCAAGTTCGTCCATTTTGGTCTTTCTTGGTTTCGACTTGCTTCAAAGTTGACCGAAGCCAAATGTCAAGCATAGATTGATGTAATATGACACAATAAACCATGTGGAGAAGTTTGAGACCAACGAAGAGAGATTTGGTCCAAGAATCATCCAACTTAACCAAGTTCGTCCATTTTGGTCTTTCTTGGTTTCGACTTGCTTCAAAGTTGACCGAAGCCAAATGTCAAGCATAGATTGATGTAATATGACACAATAAACCATGTGGAGAAGTTTGAGACCAACGAAGAGAGATTTGGTCCAAGAATCATCCAACTTAACCAAGTTCGTCCATTTTGGTCTTTCTTGGTTTCGACTAGCTTCAAAGTTGACCGAAGCCAAATGTCAAGCATAGATTGATGTAATATGACACAATAAACCATGTGGAGAAGTTTGAGACCAACGAAGAGAGATTTGGTCCAAGAATCATCCAACTTAACCAAGTTCGTCCATTTTGGTCTTTCTTGGTTTCGACTTGCTTCAAAGTTGACCGAAGCCAAATGTCAAGCATAGATTGATGTAATATGACACAATAAACCATGTGGAGAAGTTTGAGACCAACGAAGAGAGATTTGGTCCAAGAATCATCCAACTTAACCAAGTTCGTCCATTTTGGTCTTTCTTGGTTTCGACTAGCTTCAAAGTTGACCGAAGCCAAATGTCAAGCATAGATTGATGTAATATGACACAATAAACCATGTGGAGAAGTTTGAGACCAACGAAGAGAGATTTGGTCCAAGAATCATCCAACTTAACCAAGTTCGTCCATTTTGGTCTTTCTTGGTTTCGACTTGCTTCAAAGTTGACCGAAGCCAAATGTCAAGCATAGATTGATGTAATATGACACAATAAACCATGTGGAGAAGTTTGAGACCAACGAAGAGAGATTTGGTCCAAGAATCATCCAACTTAACCAAGTTCGTCCATTTTGGTCTTTCTTGGTTTCGACTAGCTTCAAAGTTGACCGAAGCCAAATGTCAAGCATAGATTGATGTAATATGACACAATAAACCATGTGGAGAAGTTTGAGACCAACGAAGAGAGATTTGGTCCAAGAATCATCCAACTTAACCAAGTTCGTCCATTTTGGTCTTTCTTGGTTTCGACTTGCTTCAAAGTTGACCGAAGCCAAATGTCAAGCATAGATTGATGTAATATGACACAATAAACCATGTGGAGAAGTTTGAGACCAACGAAGAGAGATTTGGTCCAAGAATCATCCAACTTAACCAAGTTCGTCCATTTTGGTCTTTCTTGGTTTCGACTAGCTTCAAAGTTGACCGAAGCCAAATGTCAAGCATAGATTGATGTAATATGACACAATAAACCATGTGGAGAAGTTTGAGACCAACGAAGAGAGATTTGGTCCAAGAATCATCCAACTTAACCAAGTTCGTCCATTTTGGTCTTTCTTGGTTTCGACTTGCTTCAAAGTTGACCGAAGCCAAATGTCAAGCATAGATTGATGTAATATGACACAATAAACCATGTGGAGAAGTTTGAGACCAACGAAGAGAGATTTGGTCCAAGAATCATCCAACTTAACCAAGTTCGTCCATTTTGGTCTTTCTTGGTTTCGACTTGCTTCAAAGTTGACCGAAGCCAAATGTCAAGCATAGATTGATGTAATATGACACAATAAACCATGTGGAGAAGTTTGAGACCAACGAAGAGAGATTTGGTCCAAGAATCATCCAACTTAACCAAGTTCGTCCATTTTGGTCTTTCTTGGTTTCGACTAGCTTCAAAGTTGACCGAAGCCAAATGTCAAGCATAGATTGATGTAATATGACACAATAAACCATGTGGAGAAGTTTGAGACCAACGAAGAGAGATTTGGTCCAAGAATCATCCAACTTAACCAAGTTCGTCCATTTTGGTCTTTCTTGGTTTCGACTTGCTTCAAAGTTGACCGAAGCCAAATGTCAAGCATAGATTGATGTAATATGACACAATAAACCATGTGGAGAAGTTTGAGACCAACGAAGAGAGATTTGGTCCAAGAATCATCCAACTTAACCAAGTTCGTCCATTTTGGTCTTTCTTGGTTTCGACTTGCTTCAAAGTTGACCGAAGCCAAATGTCAAGCATAGATTGATGTAATATGACACAATAAACCATGTGGAGAAGTTTGAGACCAACGAAGAGAGATTTGGTCCAAGAATCATCCAACTTAACCAAGTTCGTCCATTTTGGTCTTTCTTGGTTTCGACTTGCTTCAAAGTTGACCGAAGCCAAATGTCAAGCATAGATTGATGTAATATGACACAATAAACCATGTGGAGAAGTTTGAGACCAACGAAGAGAGATTTGGTCCAAGAATCATCCAACTTAACCAAGTTCGTCCATTTTGGTCTTTCTTGGTTTCGACTAGCTTCAAAGTTGACCGAAGCCAAATGTCAAGCATAGATTGATGTAATATGACACAATAAACCATGTGGAGAAGTTTGAGACCAACGAAGAGAGATTTGGTCCAAGAATCATCCAACTTAACCAAGTTCGTCCATTTTGGTCTTTCTTGGTTTCGACTTGCTTCAAAGTTGACCGAAGCCAAATGTCAAGCATAGATTGATGTAATATGACACAATAAACCATGTGGAGAAGTTTGAGACCAACGAAGAGAGATTTGGTCCAAGAATCATCCAACTTAACCAAGTTCGTCCATTTTGGTCTTTCTTGGTTTCGACTAGCTTCAAAGTTGACCGAAGCCAAATGTCAAGCATAGATTGATGTAATATGACACAATAAACCATGTGGAGAAGTTTGAGACCAACGAAGAGAGATTTGGTCCAAGAATCATCCAACTTAACCAAGTTCGTCCATTTTGGTCTTTCTTGGTTTCGACTTGCTTCAAAGTTGACCGAAGCCAAATGTCAAGCATAGATTGATGTAATATGACACAATAAACCATGTGGAGAAGTTTGAGACCAACGAAGAGAGATTTGGTCCAAGAATCATCCAACTTAACCAAGTTCGTCCATTTTGGTCTTTCTTGGTTTCGACTTGCTTCAAAGTTGACCGAAGCCAAATGTCAAGCATAGATTGATGTAATATGACACAATAAACCATGTGGAGAAGTTTGAGACCAACGAAGAGAGATTTGGTCCAAGAATCATCCAACTTAACCAAGTTCGTCCATTTTGGTCTTTCTTGGTTTCGACTAGCTTCAAAGTTGACCGAAGCCAAATGTCAAGCATAGATTGATGTAATATGACACAATAAACCATGTGGAGAAGTTTGAGACCAACGAAGAGAGATTTGGTCCAAGAATCATCCAACTTAACCAAGTTCGTCCATTTTGGTCTTTCTTGGTTTCGACTTGCTTCAAAGTTGACCGAAGCCAAATGTCAAGCATAGATTGATGTAATATGACACAATAAACCATGTGGAGAAGTTTGAGACCAACGAAGAGAGATTTGGTCCAAGAATCATCCAACTTAACCAAGTTCGTCCATTTTGGTCTTTCTTGGTTTCGACTTGCTTCAAAGTTGACCGAAGCCAAATGTCAAGCATAGATTGATGTAATATGACACAATAAACCATGTGGAGAAGTTTGAGACCAACGAAGAGAGATTTGGTCCAAGAATCATCCAACTTAACCAAGTTCGTCCATTTTGGTCTTTCTTGGTTTCGACTTGCTTCAAAGTTGACCGAAGCCAAATGTCAAGCATAGATTGATGTAATATGACACAATAAACCATGTGGAGAAGTTTGAGACCAACGAAGAGAGATTTGGTCCAAGAATCATCCAACTTAACCAAGTTCGTCCATTTTGGTCTTTCTTGGTTTCGACTTGCTTCAAAGTTGACCGAAGCCAAATGTCAAGCATAGATTGATGTAATATGACACAATAAACCATGTGGAGAAGTTTGAGACCAACGAAGAGAGATTTGGTCCAAGAATCATCCAACTTAACCAAGTTCGTCCATTTTGGTCTTTCTTGGTTTCGACTTGCTTCAAAGTTGACCGAAGCCAAATGTCAAGCATAGATTGATGTAATATGACACAATAAACCATGTGGAGAAGTTTGAGACCAACGAAGAGAGATTTGGTCCAAGAATCATCCAACTTAATCAAGTTCGTCCATTTTGGTCTTTCTTGGTTTCGACTGCTTCAAAGTTGACCGAAGCCAAATGTCAAGCATAGATTGATGTAATATGACACAATAAACCATGTGGAGAAGTTTGAGACCAACGAAGAGAGATTTGGTCCAAGAATCATCCAACTTAACCAAGTTCGTCCATTTTGGTCTTTCTTGGTTTCGACTTGCTTCAAAGTTGACCGAAGCCAAATGTCAAGCATAGATTGATGTAATATGACACAATAAACCATGTGGAGAAGTTTGAGACCAACGAAGAGAGATTTGGTCCAAGAATCATCCAACTTAACCAAGTTCGTCCATTTTGGTCTTTCTTGGTTTCGACTAGCTTCAAAGTTGACCGAAGCCAAATGTCAAGCATAGATTGATGTAATATGACACAATAAACCATGTGGAGAAGTTTGAGACCAACGAAGAGAGATTTGGTCCAAGAATCATCCAACTTAACCAAGTTCGTCCATTTTGGTCTTTCTTGGTTTCGACTAGCTTCAAAGTTGACCGAAGCCAAATGTCAAGCATAGATTGATGTAATATGACACAATAAACCATGTGGAGAAGTTTGAGACCAACGAAGAGAGATTTGGTCCAAGAATCATCCAACTTAACCAAGTTCGTCCATTTTGGTCTTTCTTGGTTTCGACTTGCTTCAAAGTTGACCGAAGCCAAATGTCAAGCATAGATTGATGTAATATGACACAATAAACCATGTGGAGAAGTTTGAGACCAACGAAGAGAGATTTGGTCCAAGAATCATCCAACTTAACCAAGTTCGTCCATTTTGGTCTTTCTTGGTTTCGACTAGCTTCAAAGTTGACCGAAGCCAAATGTCAAGCATAGATTGATGTAATATGACACAATAAACCATGTGGAGAAGTTTGAGACCAACGAAGAGAGATTTGGTCCAAGAATCATCCAACTTAACCAAGTTCGTCCATTTTGGTCTTTCTTGGTTTCGACTAGCTTCAAAGTTGACCGAAGCCAAATGTCAAGCATAGATTGATGTAATATGACACAATAAACCATGTGGAGAAGTTTGAGACCAACGAAGAGAGATTTGGTCCAAGAATCATCCAACTTAACCAAGTTCGTCCATTTTGGTCTTTCTTGGTTTCGACTAGCTTCAAAGTTGACCGAAGCCAAATGTCAAGCATAGATTGATGTAATATGACACAATAAACCATGTGGAGAAGTTTGAGACCAACGAAGAGAGATTTGGTCCAAGAATCATCCAACTTAATCAAGTTCGTCCATTTTGGTCTTTCTTGGTTTCGACTAGCTTCAAAGTTGACCGAAGCCAAATGTCAAGCATAGATTGATGTAATATGACACAATAAACCATGTGGAGAAGTTTGAGACCAACGAAGAGAGATTTGGTCCAAGAATCATCCAACTTAATCAAGTTCGTCCATTTTGGTCTTTCTTGGTTTCGACTAGCTTCAAAGTTGACCGAAGCCAAATGTCAAGCATAGATTGATGTAATATGACACAATAAACCATGTGGAGAAGTTTGAGACCAACGAAGAGAGATTTGGTCCAAGAATCATCCAACTTAATCAAGTTCGTCCATTTTGGTCTTTCTTGTTTCGACTAGCTTCAAAGTTGACCGAAGCCAAATGTCAAGCATAGATTGATGTAATATGACACAATAAACCATGTGGAGAAGTTTGAGACCAACGAAGAGAGATTTGGTCCAAGAATCATCCAACTTAACCAAGTTCGTCCATTTTGGTCTTTCTTTGTTTCGACTAGCTTCAAAGTTGACCGAAGCCAAATGTCAAGCATAGATTGATGTAATATGACACAATAAACCATGTGGAGAAGTTTGAGACCAACGAAGAGAGATTTGGTCCAAGAATCATCCAACTTAACCAAGTTCGTCCATTTTGGTCTTTCTTGGTTTCGACTAGCTTCAAAGTTGACCGAAGCCAAATGTCAAGCATAGATTGATGTAATATGACACAATAAACCATGTGGAGAAGTTTGAGACCAACGAAGAGAGATTTGGTCCAAGAATCATCCAACTTAATCAAGTTCGTCCATTTTGGTCTTTCTTGTTTCGACTAGCTTCAAAGTTGACCGAAGCCAAATGTCAAGCATAGATTGATGTAATATGACACAATAAACCATGTGGAGAAGTTTGAGACCAACGAAGAGAGATTTGGTCCAAGAATCATCCAACTTAACCAAGTTCGTCCATTTTGGTCTTTCTTGGTTTCGACTAGCTTCAAAGTTGACCGAAGCCAAATGTCAAGCATAGATTGATGTAATATGACACAATAAACCATGTGGAGAAGTTTGAGACCAACGAAGAGAGATTTGGTCCAAGAATCATCCAACTTAACCAAGTTCGTCCATTTTGGTCTTTCTTGGTTTCGACTAGCTTCAAAGTTGACCGAAGCCAAATGTCAAGCATAGATTGATGTAATATGACACAATAAACCATGTGGAGAAGTTTGAGACCAACGAAGAGAGATTTGGTCCAAGAATCATCCAACTTAACCAAGTTCGTCCATTTTGGTCTTTCTTGTTTCGACTAGCTTCAAAGTTGACCGAAGCCAAATGTCAAGCATAGATTGATGTAATATGACACAATAAACCATGTGGAGAAGTTTGAGACCAACGAAGAGAGATTTGGTCCAAGAATCATCCAACTTAACCAAGTTCGTCCATTTTGGTCTTTCTTGGTTTCGACTAGCTTCAAAGTTGACCGAAGCCAAATGTCAAGCATAGATTGATGTAATATGACACAATAAACCATGTGGAGAAGTTTGAGACCAACGAAGAGAGATTTGGTCCAAGAATCATCCAACTTAATCAAGTTCGTCCATTTTGGTCTTTCTTGGTTTCGACTAGCTTCAAAGTTGACCGAAGCCAAATGTCAAGCATAGATTGATGTAATATGACACAATAAACCATGTGGAGAAGTTTGAGACCAACGAAGAGAGATTTGGTCCAAGAATCATCCAACTTAACCAAGTTCGTCCATTTTGGTCTTTCTTGGTTTCGACTAGCTTCAAAGTTGACCGAAGCCAAATGTCAAGCATAGATTGATGTAATATGACACAATAAACCATGTGGAGAAGTTTGAGACCAACGAAGAGAGATTTGGTCCAAGAATCATCCAACTTAACCAAGTTCGTCCATTTTGGTCTTTCTTGGTTTCGACTAGCTTCAAAGTTGACCGAAGCCAAATGTCAAGCATAGATTGATGTAATATGACACAATAAACCATGTGGAGAAGTTTGAGACCAACGAAGAGAGATTTGGTCCAAGAATCATCCAACTTAATCAAGTTCGTCCATTTTGGTCTTTCTTGGTTTCGACTAGCTTCAAAGTTGACCGAAGCCAAATGTCAAGCATAGATTGATGTAATATGACACAATAAACCATGTGGAGAAGTTTGAGACCAACGAAGAGAGATTTGGTCCAAGAATCATCCAACTTAATCAAGTTCGTCCATTTTGGTCTTTCTTGGTTTCGACTAGCTTCAAAGTTGACCGAAGCCAAATGTCAAGCATAGATTGATGTAATATGACACAATAAACCATGTGGAGAAGTTTGAGACCAACGAAGAGAGATTTGGTCCAAGAATCATCCAACTTAACCAAGTTCGTCCATTTTGGTCTTTCTTGGTTTCGACTAGCTTCAAAGTTGACCGAAGCCAAATGTCAAGCATAGATTGATGTAATATGACACAATAAACCATGTGGAGAAGTTTGAGACCAACGAAGAGAGATTTGGTCCAAGAATCATCCAACTTAATCAAGTTCGTCCATTTTGGTCTTTCTTGTTTCGACTAGCTTCAAAGTTGACCGAAGCCAAATGTCAAGCATAGATTGATGTAATATGACACAATAAACCATGTGGAGAAGTTTGAGACCAACGAAGAGAGATTTGGTCCAAGAATCATCCAACTTAACCAAGTTCGTCCATTTTGGTCTTTCTTGGTTTCGACTAGCTTCAAAGTTGACCGAAGCCAAATGTCAAGCATAGATTGATGTAATATGACACAATAAACCATGTGGAGAAGTTTGAGACCAACGAAGAGAGATTTGGTCCAAGAATCATCCAACTTAACCAAGTTCGTCCATTTTGGTCTTTCTTGGTTTCGACTAGCTTCAAAGTTGACCGAAGCCAAATGTCAAGCATAGATTGATGTAATATGACACAATAAACCATGTGGAGAAGTTTGAGACCAACGAAGAGAGATTTGGTCCAAGAATCATCCAACTTAACCAAGTTCGTCCATTTTGGTCTTTCTTGGTTTCGACTAGCTTCAAAGTTGACCGAAGCCAAATGTCAAGCATAGATTGATGTAATATGACACAATAAACCATGTGGAGAAGTTTGAGACCAACGAAGAGAGATTTGGTCCAAGAATCATCCAACTTAACCAAGTTCGTCCATTTTGGTCTTTCTTGGTTTCGACTAGCTTCAAAGTTGACCGAAGCCAAATGTCAAGCATAGATTGATGTAATATGACACAATAAACCATGTGGAGAAGTTTGAGACCAACGAAGAGAGATTTGGTCCAAGAATCATCCAACTTAATCAAGTTCGTCCATTTTGGTCTTTCTTGGTTTCGACTAGCTTCAAAGTTGACCGAAGCCAAATGTCAAGCATAGATTGATGTAATATGACACAATAAACCATGTGGAGAAGTTTGAGACCAACGAAGAGAGATTTGGTCCAAGAATCATCCAACTTAACCAAGTTCGTCCATTTTGGTCTTTCTTGGTTTCGACTAGCTTCAAAGTTGACCGAAGCCAAATGTCAAGCATAGATTGATGTAATATGACACAATAAACCATGTGGAGAAGTTTGAGACCAACGAAGAGAGATTTGGTCCAAGAATCATCCAACTTAACCAAGTTCGTCCATTTTGGTCTTTCTTGGTTTCGACTAGCTTCAAAGTTGACCGAAGCCAAATGTCAAGCATAGATTGATGTAATATGACACAATAAACCATGTGGAGAAGTTTGAGACCAACGAAGAGAGATTTGGTCCAAGAATCATCCAACTTAACCAAGTTCGTCCATTTTGGTCTTTCTTGGTTTCGACTAGCTTCAAAGTTGACCGAAGCCAAATGTCAAGCATAGATTGATGTAATATGACACAATAAACCATGTGGAGAAGTTTGAGACCAACGAAGAGAGATTTGGTCCAAGAATCATCCAACTTAATCAAGTTCGTCCATTTTGGTCTTTCTTGGTTCGACTAGCTTCAAAGTTGACCGAAGCCAAATGTCAAGCATAGATTGATGTAATATGACACAATAAACCATGTGGAGAAGTTTGAGACCAACGAAGAGAGATTTGGTCCAAGAATCATCCAACTTAATCAAGTTCGTCCATTTTGGTCTTTCTTGGTTTCGACTAGCTTCAAAGTTGACCGAAGCCAAATGTCAAGCATAGATTGATGTAATATGACACAATAAACCATGTGGAGAAGTTTGAGACCAACGAAGAGAGATTTGGTCCAAGAATCATCCAACTTAACCAAGTTCGTCCATTTTGGTCTTTCTTGGTTTCGACTAGCTTCAAAGTTGACCGAAGCCAAATGTCAAGCATAGATTGATGTAATATGACACAATAAACCATGTGGAGAAGTTTGAGACCAACGAAGAGAGATTTGGTCCAAGAATCATCCAACTTAACCAAGTTCGTCCATTTTGGTCTTTCTTGGTTTCGACTAGCTTCAAAGTTGACCGAAGCCAAATGTCAAGCATAGATTGATGTAATATGACACAATAAACCATGTGGAGAAGTTTGAGACCAACGAAGAGAGATTTGGTCCAAGAATCATCCAACTTAATCAAGTTCGTCCATTTTGGTCTTTCTTGGTTTCGACTAGCTTCAAAGTTGACCGAAGCCAAATGTCAAGCATAGATTGATGTAATATGACACAATAAACCATGTGGAGAAGTTTGAGACCAACGAAGAGAGATTTGGTCCAAGAATCATCCAACTTAACCAAGTTCGTCCATTTTGGTCTTTCTTGGTTTCGACTAGCTTCAAAGTTGACCGAAGCCAAATGTCAAGCATAGATTGATGTAATATGACACAATAAACCATGTGGAGAAGTTTGAGACCAACGAAGAGAGATTTGGTCCAAGAATCATCCAACTTAATCAAGTTCGTCCATTTTGGTCTTTCTTGGTTCGACTAGCTTCAAAGTTGACCGAAGCCAAATGTCAAGCATAGATTGATGTAATATGACACAATAAACCATGTGGAGAAGTTTGAGACCAACGAAGAGAGATTTGGTCCAAGAATCATCCAACTTAACCAAGTTCGTCCATTTTGGTCTTTCTTGTTTCGACTAGCTTCAAAGTTGACCGAAGCCAAATGTCAAGCATAGATTGATGTAATATGACACAATAAACCATGTGGAGAAGTTTGAGACCAACGAAGAGAGATTTGGTCCAAGAATCATCCAACTTAATCAAGTTCGTCCATTTTGGTCTTTCTTGGTTTCGACTAGCTTCAAAGTTGACCGAAGCCAAATGTCAAGCATAGATTGATGTAATATGACACAATAAACCATGTGGAGAAGTTTGAGACCAACGAAGAGAGATTTGGTCCAAGAATCATCCAACTTAACCAAGTTCGTCCATTTTGGTCTTTCTTGGTTTCGACTAGCTTCAAAGTTGACCGAAGCCAAATGTCAAGCATAGATTGATGTAATATGACACAATAAACCATGTGGAGAAGTTTGAGACCAACGAAGAGAGATTTGGTCCAAGAATCATCCAACTTAATCAAGTTCGTCCATTTTGGTCTTTCTTGGTTTCGACTAGCTTCAAAGTTGACCGAAGCCAAATGTCAAGCATAGATTGATGTAATATGACACAATAAACCATGTGGAGAAGTTTGAGACCAACGAAGAGAGATTTGGTCCAAGAATCATCCAACTTAACCAAGTTCGTCCATTTTGGTCTTTCTTGGTTTCGACTAGCTTCAAAGTTGACCGAAGCCAAATGTCAAGCATAGATTGATGTAATATGACACAATAAACCATGTGGAGAAGTTTGAGACCAACGAAGAGAGATTTGGTCCAAGAATCATCCAACTTAATCAAGTTCGTCCATTTTGGTCTTTCTTGGTTTCGACTAGCTTCAAAGTTGACCGAAGCCAAATGTCAAGCATAGATTGATGTAATATGACACAATAAACCATGTGGAGAAGTTTGAGACCAACGAAGAGAGATTTGGTCCAAGAATCATCCAACTTAACCAAGTTCGTCCATTTTGGTCTTTCTTGGTTTCGACTAGCTTCAAAGTTGACCGAAGCCAAATGTCAAGCATAGATTGATGTAATATGACACAATAAACCATGTGGAGAAGTTTGAGACCAACGAAGAGAGATTTGGTCCAAGAATCATCCAACTTAATCAAGTTCGTCCATTTTGGTCTTTCTTGGTTCGACTAGCTTCAAAGTTGACCGAAGCCAAATGTCAAGCATAGATTGATGTAATATGACACAATAAACCATGTGGAGAAGTTTGAGACCAACGAAGAGAGATTTGGTCCAAGAATCATCCAACTTAACCAAGTTCGTCCATTTTGGTCTTTCTTGGTTTCGACTAGCTTCAAAGTTGACCGAAGCCAAATGTCAAGCATAGATTGATGTAATATGACACAATAAACCATGTGGAGAAGTTTGAGACCAACGAAGAGAGATTTGGTCCAAGAATCATCCAACTTAATCAAGTTCGTCCATTTTGGTCTTTCTTGGTTTCGACTAGCTTCAAAGTTGACCGAAGCCAAATGTCAAGCATAGATTGATGTAATATGACACAATAAACCATGTGGAGAAGTTTGAGACCAACGAAGAGAGATTTGGTCCAAGAATCATCCAACTTAACCAAGTTCGTCCATTTTGGTCTTTCTTGGTTTCGACTAGCTTCAAAGTTGACCGAAGCCAAATGTCAAGCATAGATTGATGTAATATGACACAATAAACCATGTGGAGAAGTTTGAGACCAACGAAGAGAGATTTGGTCCAAGAATCATCCAACTTAATCAAGTTCGTCCATTTTGGTCTTTCTTGGTTCGACTAGCTTCAAAGTTGACCGAAGCCAAATGTCAAGCATAGATTGATGTAATATGACACAATAAACCATGTGGAGAAGTTTGAGACCAACGAAGAGAGATTTGGTCCAAGAATCATCCAACTTAACCAAGTTCGTCCATTTTGGTCTTTCTTGGTTTCGACTAGCTTCAAAGTTGACCGAAGCCAAATGTCAAGCATAGATTGATGTAATATGACACAATAAACCATGTGGAGAAGTTTGAGACCAACGAAGAGAGATTTGGTCCAAGAATCATCCAACTTAATCAAGTTCGTCCATTTTGGTCTTTCTTGGTTTCGACTAGCTTCAAAGTTGACCGAAGCCAAATGTCAAGCATAGATTGATGTAATATGACACAATAAACCATGTGGAGAAGTTTGAGACCAACGAAGAGAGATTTGGTCCAAGAATCATCCAACTTAACCAAGTTCGTCCATTTTGGTCTTTCTTGGTTTCGACTAGCTTCAAAGTTGACCGAAGCCAAATGTCAAGCATAGATTGATGTAATATGACACAATAAACCATGTGGAGAAGTTTGAGACCAACGAAGAGAGATTTGGTCCAAGAATCATCCAACTTAACCAAGTTCGTCCATTTTGGTCTTTCTTGGTTTCGACTAGCTTCAAAGTTGACCGAAGCCAAATGTCAAGCATAGATTGATGTAATATGACACAATAAACCATGTGGAGAAGTTTGAGACCAACGAAGAGAGATTTGGTCCAAGAATCATCCAACTTAACCAAGTTCGTCCATTTTGGTCTTTCTTGGTTTCGACTAGCTTCAAAGTTGACCGAAGCCAAATGTCAAGCATAGATTGATGTAATATGACACAATAAACCATGTGGAGAAGTTTGAGACCAACGAAGAGAGATTTGGTCCAAGAATCATCCAACTTAATCAAGTTCGTCCATTTTGGTCTTTCTTGGTTTCGACTAGCTTCAAAGTTGACCGAAGCCAAATGTCAAGCATAGATTGATGTAATATGACACAATAAACCATGTGGAGAAGTTTGAGACCAACGAAGAGAGATTTGGTCCAAGAATCATCCAACTTAATCAAGTTCGTCCATTTTGGTCTTTCTTGGTTTCGACTAGCTTCAAAGTTGACCGAAGCCAAATGTCAAGCATAGATTGATGTAATATGACACAATAAACCATGTGGAGAAGTTTGAGACCAACGAAGAGAGATTTGGTCCAAGAATCATCCAACTTAACCAAGTTCGTCCATTTTGGTCTTTCTTGGTTTCGACTAGCTTCAAAGTTGACCGAAGCCAAATGTCAAGCATAGATTGATGTAATATGACACAATAAACCATGTGGAGAAGTTTGAGACCAACGAAGAGAGATTTGGTCCAAGAATCATCCAACTTAATCAAGTTCGTCCATTTTGGTCTTTCTTGGTTTCGACTAGCTTCAAAGTTGACCGAAGCCAAATGTCAAGCATAGATTGATGTAATATGACACAATAAACCATGTGGAGAAGTTTGAGACCAACGAAGAGAGATTTGGTCCAAGAATCATCCAACTTAACCAAGTTCGTCCATTTTGGTCTTTCTTGGTTTCGACTAGCTTCAAAGTTGACCGAAGCCAAATGTCAAGCATAGATTGATGTAATATGACACAATAAACCATGTGGAGAAGTTTGAGACCAACGAAGAGAGATTTGGTCCAAGAATCATCCAACTTAATCAAGTTCGTCCATTTTGGTCTTTCTTGGTTTCGACTAGCTTCAAAGTTGACCGAAGCCAAATGTCAAGCATAGATTGATGTAATATGACACAATAAACCATGTGGAGAAGTTTGAGACCAACGAAGAGAGATTTGGTCCAAGAATCATCCAACTTAACCAAGTTCGTCCATTTTGGTCTTTCTTGGTTTCGACTAGCTTCAAAGTTGACCGAAGCCAAATGTCAAGCATAGATTGATGTAATATGACACAATAAACCATGTGGAGAAGTTTGAGACCAACGAAGAGAGATTTGGTCCAAGAATCATCCAACTTAATCAAGTTCGTCCATTTTGGTCTTTCTTGGTTCGACTAGCTTCAAAGTTGACCGAAGCCAAATGTCAAGCATAGATTGATGTAATATGACACAATAAACCATGTGGAGAAGTTTGAGACCAACGAAGAGAGATTTGGTCCAAGAATCATCCAACTTAACCAAGTTCGTCCATTTTGGTCTTTCTTGGTTTCGACTAGCTTCAAAGTTGACCGAAGCCAAATGTCAAGCATAGATTGATGTAATATGACACAATAAACCATGTGGAGAAGTTTGAGACCAACGAAGAGAGATTTGGTCCAAGAATCATCCAACTTAATCAAGTTCGTCCATTTTGGTCTTTCTTGGTTCGACTAGCTTCAAAGTTGACCGAAGCCAAATGTCAAGCATAGATTGATGTAATATGACACAATAAACCATGTGGAGAAGTTTGAGACCAACGAAGAGAGATTTGGTCCAAGAATCATCCAACTTAACCAAGTTCGTCCATTTTGGTCTTTCTTGGTTTCGACTAGCTTCAAAGTTGACCGAAGCCAAATGTCAAGCATAGATTGATGTAATATGACACAATAAACCATGTGGAGAAGTTTGAGACCAACGAAGAGAGATTTGGTCCAAGAATCATCCAACTTAACCAAGTTCGTCCATTTTGGTCTTTCTTGGTTTCGACTAGCTTCAAAGTTGACCGAAGCCAAATGTCAAGCATAGATTGATGTAATATGACACAATAAACCATGTGGAGAAGTTTGAGACCAACGAAGAGAGATTTGGTCCAAGAATCATCCAACTTAACCAAGTTCGTCCATTTTGGTCTTTCTTGGTTCGACTAGCTTCAAAGTTGACCGAAGCCAAATGTCAAGCATAGATTGATGTAATATGACACAATAAACCATGTGGAGAAGTTTGAGACCAACGAAGAGAGATTTGGTCCAAGAATCATCCAACTTAATCAAGTTCGTCCATTTTGGTCTTTCTTGGTTCGACTAGCTTCAAAGTTGACCGAAGCCAAATGTCAAGCATAGATTGATGTAATATGACACAATAAACCATGTGGAGAAGTTTGAGACCAACGAAGAGAGATTTGGTCCAAGAATCATCCAACTTAACCAAGTTCGTCCATTTTGGTCTTTCTTGGTTTCGACTAGCTTCAAAGTTGACCGAAGCCAAATGTCAAGCATAGATTGATGTAATATGACACAATAAACCATGTGGAGAAGTTTGAGACCAACGAAGAGAGATTTGGTCCAAGAATCATCCAACTTAACCAAGTTCGTCCATTTTGGTCTTTCTTGTTTCGACTAGCTTCAAAGTTGACCGAAGCCAAATGTCAAGCATAGATTGATGTAATATGACACAATAAACCATGTGGAGAAGTTTGAGACCAACGAAGAGAGATTTGGTCCAAGAATCATCCAACTTAACCAAGTTCGTCCATTTTGGTCTTTCTTGGTTCGACTAGCTTCAAAGTTGACCGAAGCCAAATGTCAAGCATAGATTGATGTAATATGACACAATAAACCATGTGGAGAAGTTTGAGACCAACGAAGAGAGATTTGGTCCAAGAATCATCCAACTTAATCAAGTTCGTCCATTTTGGTCTTTCTTGTTTCGACTAGCTTCAAAGTTGACCGAAGCCAAATGTCAAGCATAGATTGATGTAATATGACACAATAAACCATGTGGAGAAGTTTGAGACCAACGAAGAGAGATTTGGTCCAAGAATCATCCAACTTAACCAAGTTCGTCCATTTTGGTCTTTCTTGGTTTCGACTAGCTTCAAAGTTGACCGAAGCCAAATGTCAAGCATAGATTGATGTAATATGACACAATAAACCATGTGGAGAAGTTTGAGACCAACGAAGAGAGATTTGGTCCAAGAATCATCCAACTTAATCAAGTTCGTCCATTTTGGTCTTTCTTGGTTCGACTAGCTTCAAAGTTGACCGAAGCCAAATGTCAAGCATAGATTGATGTAATATGACACAATAAACCATGTGGAGAAGTTTGAGACCAACGAAGAGAGATTTGGTCCAAGAATCATCCAACTTAACCAAGTTCGTCCATTTTGGTCTTTCTTGGTTTCGACTAGCTTCAAAGTTGACCGAAGCCAAATGTCAAGCATAGATTGATGTAATATGACACAATAAACCATGTGGAGAAGTTTGAGACCAACGAAGAGAGATTTGGTCCAAGAATCATCCAACTTAATCAAGTTCGTCCATTTTGGTCTTTCTTGGTTCGACTAGCTTCAAAGTTGACCGAAGCCAAATGTCAAGCATAGATTGATGTAATATGACACAATAAACCATGTGGAGAAGTTTGAGACCAACGAAGAGAGATTTGGTCCAAGAATCATCCAACTTAACCAAGTTCGTCCATTTTGGTCTTTCTTGGTTTCGACTAGCTTCAAAGTTGACCGAAGCCAAATGTCAAGCATAGATTGATGTAATATGACACAATAAACCATGTGGAGAAGTTTGAGACCAACGAAGAGAGATTTGGTCCAAGAATCATCCAACTTAATCAAGTTCGTCCATTTTGGTCTTTCTTGGTTCGACTAGCTTCAAAGTTGACCGAAGCCAAATGTCAAGCATAGATTGATGTAATATGACACAATAAACCATGTGGAGAAGTTTGAGACCAACGAAGAGAGATTTGGTCCAAGAATCATCCAACTTAACCAAGTTCGTCCATTTTGGTCTTTCTTGGTTTCGACTAGCTTCAAAGTTGACCGAAGCCAAATGTCAAGCATAGATTGATGTAATATGACACAATAAACCATGTGGAGAAGTTTGAGACCAACGAAGAGAGATTTGGTCCAAGAATCATCCAACTTAACCAAGTTCGTCCATTTTGGTCTTTCTTGGTTCGACTAGCTTCAAAGTTGACCGAAGCCAAATGTCAAGCATAGATTGATGTAATATGACACAATAAACCATGTGGAGAAGTTTGAGACCAACGAAGAGAGATTTGGTCCAAGAATCATCCAACTTAACCAAGTTCGTCCATTTTGGTCTTTCTTGTTTCGACTAGCTTCAAAGTTGACCGAAGCCAAATGTCAAGCATAGATTGATGTAATATGACACAATAAACCATGTGGAGAAGTTTGAGACCAACGAAGAGAGATTTGGTCCAAGAATCATCCAACTTAACCAAGTTCGTCCATTTTGGTCTTTCTTGGTTTCGACTAGCTTCAAAGTTGACCGAAGCCAAATGTCAAGCATAGATTGATGTAATATGACACAATAAACCATGTGGAGAAGTTTGAGACCAACGAAGAGAGATTTGGTCCAAGAATCATCCAACTTAATCAAGTTCGTCCATTTTGGTCTTTCTTGGTTCGACTAGCTTCAAAGTTGACCGAAGCCAAATGTCAAGCATAGATTGATGTAATATGACACAATAAACCATGTGGAGAAGTTTGAGACCAACGAAGAGAGATTTGGTCCAAGAATCATCCAACTTAACCAAGTTCGTCCATTTTGGTCTTTCTTGGTTTCGACTAGCTTCAAAGTTGACCGAAGCCAAATGTCAAGCATAGATTGATGTAATATGACACAATAAACCATGTGGAGAAGTTTGAGACCAACGAAGAGAGATTTGGTCCAAGAATCATCCAACTTAACCAAGTTCGTCCATTTTGGTCTTTCTTGGTTTCGACTAGCTTCAAAGTTGACCGAAGCCAAATGTCAAGCATAGATTGATGTAATATGACACAATAAACCATGTGGAGAAGTTTGAGACCAACGAAGAGAGATTTGGTCCAAGAATCATCCAACTTAATCAAGTTCGTCCATTTTGGTCTTTCTTGGTTTCGACTAGCTTCAAAGTTGACCGAAGCCAAATGTCAAGCATAGATTGATGTAATATGACACAATAAACCATGTGGAGAAGTTTGAGACCAACGAAGAGAGATTTGGTCCAAGAATCATCCAACTTAACCAAGTTCGTCCATTTTGGTCTTTCTTGGTTTCGACTAGCTTCAAAGTTGACCGAAGCCAAATGTCAAGCATAGATTGATGTAATATGACACAATAAACCATGTGGAGAAGTTTGAGACCAACGAAGAGAGATTTGGTCCAAGAATCATCCAACTTAACCAAGTTCGTCCATTTTGGTCTTTCTTGGTTTCGACTAGCTTCAAAGTTGACCGAAGCCAAATGTCAAGCATAGATTGATGTAATATGACACAATAAACCATGTGGAGAAGTTTGAGACCAACGAAGAGAGATTTGGTCCAAGAATCATCCAACTTAATCAAGTTCGTCCATTTTGGTCTTTCTTGGTTCGACTAGCTTCAAAGTTGACCGAAGCCAAATGTCAAGCATAGATTGATGTAATATGACACAATAAACCATGTGGAGAAGTTTGAGACCAACGAAGAGAGATTTGGTCCAAGAATCATCCAACTTAACCAAGTTCGTCCATTTTGGTCTTTCTTCATTTCGACTAGCTTCAAAGTTGACCGAAGCCAAATGTCAAGCATAGATTGATGTAATATGACACAATAAACCATGTGGAGAAGTTTGAGACCAACGAAGAGAGATTTGGTCCAAGAATCATCCAACTTAATCAAGTTCGTCCATTTTGGTCTTTCTTGGTTCGACTAGCTTCAAAGTTGACCGAAGCCAAATGTCAAGCATAGATTGATGTAATATGACACAATAAACCATGTGGAGAAGTTTGAGACCAACGAAGAGAGATTTGGTCCAAGAATCATCCAACTTAACCAAGTTCGTCCATTTTGGTCTTTCTTGGTTTCGACTAGCTTCAAAGTTGACCGAAGCCAAATGTCAAGCATAGATTGATGTAATATGACACAATAAACCATGTGGAGAAGTTTGAGACCAACGAAGAGAGATTTGGTCCAAGAATCATCCAACTTAATCAAGTTCGTCCATTTTGGTCTTTCTTGGTTCGACTAGCTTCAAAGTTGACCGAAGCCAAATGTCAAGCATAGATTGATGTAATATGACACAATAAACCATGTGGAGAAGTTTGAGACCAACGAAGGGAGATTTGGTCCAAGAATCATCCAACTTAACCAAGTTCGTCCATTTTGGTCTTTCTTGGTTTCGACTAGCTTCAAAGTTGACCGAAGCCAAATGTCAAGCATAGATTGATGTAATATGACACAATAAACCATGTGGAGAAGTTTGAGACCAACGAAGAGAGATTTGGTCCAAGAATCATCCAACTTAATCAAGTTCGTCCATTTTGGTCTTTCTTGGTTTCGACTAGCTTCAAAGTTGACCGAAGCCAAATGTCAAGCATAGATTGATGTAATATGACACAATAAACCATGTGGAGAAGTTTGAGACCAACGAAGAGAGATTTGGTCCAAGAATCATCCAACTTAACCAAGTTCGTCCATTTTGGTCTTTCTTGGTTTCGACTAGCTTCAAAGTTGACCGAAGCCAAATGTCAAGCATAGATTGATGTAATATGACACAATAAACCATGTGGAGAAGTTTGAGACCAACGAAGAGAGATTTGGTCCAAGAATCATCCAACTTAACCAAGTTCGTCCATTTTGGTCTTTCTTGGTTCGACTAGCTTCAAAGTTGACCGAAGCCAAATGTCAAGCATAGATTGATGTAATATGACACAATAAACCATGTGGAGAAGTTTGAGACCAACGAAGAGAGATTTGGTCCAAGAATCATCCAACTTAACCAAGTTCGTCCATTTTGGTCTTTCTTCATTTCGACTAGCTTCAAAGTTGACCGAAGCCAAATGTCAAGCATAGATTGATGTAATATGACACAATAAACCATGTGGAGAAGTTTGAGACCAACGAAGAGAGATTTGGTCCAAGAATCATCCAACTTAATCAAGTTCGTCCATTTTGGTCTTTCTTGGTTCGACTAGCTTCAAAGTTGACCGAAGCCAAATGTCAAGCATAGATTGATGTAATATGACACAATAAACCATGTGGAGAAGTTTGAGACCAACGAAGAGAGATTTGGTCCAAGAATCATCCAACTTAACCAAGTTCGTCCATTTTGGTCTTTCTTGGTTTCGACTAGCTTCAAAGTTGACCGAAGCCAAATGTCAAGCATAGATTGATGTAATATGACACAATAAACCATGTGGAGAAGTTTGAGACCAACGAAGAGAGATTTGGTCCAAGAATCATCCAACTTAATCAAGTTCGTCCATTTTGGTCTTTCTTGGTTCGACTAGCTTCAAAGTTGACCGAAGCCAAATGTCAAGCATAGATTGATGTAATATGACACAATAAACCATGTGGAGAAGTTTGAGACCAACGAAGAGAGATTTGGTCCAAGAATCATCCAACTTAACCAAGTTCGTCCATTTTGGTCTTTCTTGGTTTCGACTAGCTTCAAAGTTGACCGAAGCCAAATGTCAAGCATAGATTGATGTAATATGACACAATAAACCATGTGGAGAAGTTTGAGACCAACGAAGAGAGATTTGGTCCAAGAATCATCCAACTTAACCAAGTTCGTCCATTTTGGTCTTTCTTGGTTCGACTAGCTTCAAAGTTGACCGAAGCCAAATGTCAAGCATAGATTGATGTAATATGACACAATAAACCATGTGGAGAAGTTTGAGACCAACGAAGAGAGATTTGGTCCAAGAATCATCCAACTTAACCAAGTTCGTCCATTTTGGTCTTTCTTGGTTTCGACTAGCTTCAAAGTTGACCGAAGCCAAATGTCAAGCATAGATTGATGTAATATGACACAATAAACCATGTGGAGAAGTTTGAGACCAACGAAGAGAGATTTGGTCCAAGAATCATCCAACTTAACCAAGTTCGTCCATTTTGGTCTTTCTTGGTTTCGACTAGCTTCAAAGTTGACCGAAGCCAAATGTCAAGCATAGATTGATGTAATATGACACAATAAACCATGTGGAGAAGTTTGAGACCAACGAAGAGAGATTTGGTCCAAGAATCATCCAACTTAACCAAGTTCGTCCATTTTGGTCTTTCTTGGTTCGACTAGCTTCAAAGTTGACCGAAGCCAAATGTCAAGCATAGATTGATGTAATATGACACAATAAACCATGTGGAGAAGTTTGAGACCAACGAAGAGAGATTTGGTCCAAGAATCATCCAACTTAACCAAGTTCGTCCATTTTGGTCTTTCTTGGTTTCGACTAGCTTCAAAGTTGACCGAAGCCAAATGTCAAGCATAGATTGATGTAATATGACACAATAAACCATGTGGAGAAGTTTGAGACCAACGAAGAGAGATTTGGTCCAAGAATCATCCAACTTAACCAAGTTCGTCCATTTTGGTCTTTCTTGGTTTCGACTAGCTTCAAAGTTGACCGAAGCCAAATGTCAAGCATAGATTGATGTAATATGACACAATAAACCATGTGGAGAAGTTTGAGACCAACGAAGAGAGATTTGGTCCAAGAATCATCCAACTTAACCAAGTTCGTCCATTTTGGTCTTTCTTGGTTCGACTAGCTTCAAAGTTGACCGAAGCCAAATGTCAAGCATAGATTGATGTAATATGACACAATAAACCATGTGGAGAAGTTTGAGACCAACGAAGAGAGATTTGGTCCAAGAATCATCCAACTTAATCAAGTTCGTCCATTTTGGTCTTTCTTGGTTCGACTAGCTTCAAAGTTGACCGAAGCCAAATGTCAAGCATAGATTGATGTAATATGACACAATAAACCATGTGGAGAAGTTTGAGACCAACGAAGAGAGATTTGGTCCAAGAATCATCCAACTTAACCAAGTTCGTCCATTTTGGTCTTTCTTGGTTCGACTAGCTTCAAAGTTGACCGAAGCCAAATGTCAAGCATAGATTGATGTAATATGACACAATAAACCATGTGGAGAAGTTTGAGACCAACGAAGAGAGATTTGGTCCAAGAATCATCCAACTTAATCAAGTTCGTCCATTTTGGTCTTTCTTGGTTTCGACTAGCTTCAAAGTTGACCGAAGCCAAATGTCAAGCATAGATTGATGTAATATGACACAATAAACCATGTGGAGAAGTTTGAGACCAACGAAGAGAGATTTGGTCCAAGAATCATCCAACTTAACCAAGTTCGTCCATTTTGGTCTTTCTTGGTTTCGACTAGCTTCAAAGTTGACCGAAGCCAAATGTCAAGCATAGATTGATGTAATATGACACAATAAACCATGTGGAGAAGTTTGAGACCAACGAAGAGAGATTTGGTCCAAGAATCATCCAACTTAACCAAGTTCGTCCATTTTGGTCTTTCTTGGTTTCGACTAGCTTCAAAGTTGACCGAAGCCAAATGTCAAGCATAGATTGATGTAATATGACACAATAAACCATGTGGAGAAGTTTGAGACCAACGAAGAGAGATTTGGTCCAAGAATCATCCAACTTAATCAAGTTCGTCCATTTTGGTCTTTCTTGGTTCGACTAGCTTCAAAGTTGACCGAAGCCAAATGTCAAGCATAGATTGATGTAATATGACACAATAAACCATGTGGAGAAGTTTGAGACCAACGAAGAGAGATTTGGTCCAAGAATCATCCAACTTAACCAAGTTCGTCCATTTTGGTCTTTCTTGGTTTCGACTAGCTTCAAAGTTGACCGAAGCCAAATGTCAAGCATAGATTGATGTAATATGACACAATAAACCATGTGGAGAAGTTTGAGACCAACGAAGAGAGATTTGGTCCAAGAATCATCCAACTTAATCAAGTTCGTCCATTTTGGTCTTTCTTGGTTCGACTAGCTTCAAAGTTGACCGAAGCCAAATGTCAAGCATAGATTGATGTAATATGACACAATAAACCATGTGGAGAAGTTTGAGACCAACGAAGAGAGATTTGGTCCAAGAATCATCCAACTTAACCAAGTTCGTCCATTTTGGTCTTTCTTGGTTTCGACTAGCTTCAAAGTTGACCGAAGCCAAATGTCAAGCATAGATTGATGTAATATGACACAATAAACCATGTGGAGAAGTTTGAGACCAACGAAGAGAGATTTGGTCCAAGAATCATCCAACTTAATCAAGTTCGTCCATTTTGGTCTTTCTTGGTTCGACTAGCTTCAAAGTTGACCGAAGCCAAATGTCAAGCATAGATTGATGTAATATGACACAATAAACCATGTGGAGAAGTTTGAGACCAACGAAGAGAGATTTGGTCCAAGAATCATCCAACTTAACCAAGTTCGTCCATTTTGGTCTTTCTTGGTTTCGACTAGCTTCAAAGTTGACCGAAGCCAAATGTCAAGCATAGATTGATGTAATATGACACAATAAACCATGTGGAGAAGTTTGAGACCAACGAAGAGAGATTTGGTCCAAGAATCATCCAACTTAATCAAGTTCGTCCATTTTGGTCTTTCTTGGTTCGACTAGCTTCAAAGTTGACCGAAGCCAAATGTCAAGCATAGATTGATGTAATATGACACAATAAACCATGTGGAGAAGTTTGAGACCAACGAAGAGAGATTTGGTCCAAGAATCATCCAACTTAACCAAGTTCGTCCATTTTGGTCTTTCTTGGTTTCGACTAGCTTCAAAGTTGACCGAAGCCAAATGTCAAGCATAGATTGATGTAATATGACACAATAAACCATGTGGAGAAGTTTGAGACCAACGAAGAGAGATTTGGTCCAAGAATCATCCAACTTAATCAAGTTCGTCCATTTTGGTCTTTCTTGGTTCGACTAGCTTCAAAGTTGACCGAAGCCAAATGTCAAGCATAGATTGATGTAATATGACACAATAAACCATGTGGAGAAGTTTGAGACCAACGAAGAGAGATTTGGTCCAAGAATCATCCAACTTAACCAAGTTCGTCCATTTTGGTCTTTTTTCATTTCGACTAGCTTCAAAGTTGACCGAAGCCAAATGTCAAGCATAGATTGATGTAATATGACACAATAAACCATGTGGAGAAGTTTGAGACCAACGAAGAGAGATTTGGTCCAAGAATCATCCAACTTAATCAAGTTCGTCCATTTTGGTCTTTCTTGGTTCGACTAGCTTCAAAGTTGACCGAAGCCAAATGTCAAGCATAGATTGATGTAATATGACACAATAAACCATGTGGAGAAGTTTGAGACCAACGAAGAGAGATTTGGTCCAAGAATCATCCAACTTAACCAAGTTCGTCCATTTTGGTCTTTCTTGGTTTCGACTAGCTTCAAAGTTGACCGAAGCCAAATGTCAAGCATAGATTGATGTAATATGACACAATAAACCATGTGGAGAAGTTTGAGACCAACGAAGAGAGATTTGGTCCAAGAATCATCCAACTTAATCAAGTTCGTCCATTTTGGTCTTTCTTGGTTCGACTAGCTTCAAAGTTGACCGAAGCCAAATGTCAAGCATAGATTGATGTAATATGACACAATAAACCATGTGGAGAAGTTTGAGACCAACGAAGAGAGATTTGGTCCAAGAATCATCCAACTTAACCAAGTTCGTCCATTTTGGTCTTCTTGGTTTCGACTAGCTTCAAAGTTGACCGAAGCCAAATGTCAAGCATAGATTGATGTAATATGACACAATAAACCATGTGGAGAAGTTTGAGACCAACGAAGAGAGATTTGGTCCAAGAATCATCCAACTTAATCAAGTTCGTCCATTTTGGTCTTTCTTGGTTCGACTAGCTTCAAAGTTGACCGAAGCCAAATGTCAAGCATAGATTGATGTAATATGACACAATAAACCATGTGGAGAAGTTTGAGACCAACGAAGAGAGATTTGGTCCAAGAATCATCCAACTTAACCAAGTTCGTCCATTTTGGTCTTTCTTGGTTTCGACTAGCTTCAAAGTTGACCGAAGCCAAATGTCAAGCATAGATTGATGTAATATGACACAATAAACCATGTGGAGAAGTTTGAGACCAACGAAGAGAGATTTGGTCCAAGAATCATCCAACTTAATCAAGTTCGTCCATTTTGGTCTTTCTTGGTTCGACTAGCTTCAAAGTTGACCGAAGCCAAATGTCAAGCATAGATTGATGTAATATGACACAATAAACCATGTGGAGAAGTTTGAGACCAACGAAGAGAGATTTGGTCCAAGAATCATCCAACTTAACCAAGTTCGTCCATTTTGGTCTTTCTTCATTTCGACTAGCTTCAAAGTTGACCGAAGCCAAATGTCAAGCATAGATTGATGTAATATGACACAATAAACCATGTGGAGAAGTTTGAGACCAACGAAGAGAGATTTGGTCCAAGAATCATCCAACTTAATCAAGTTCGTCCATTTTGGTCTTTCTTGTTTCGACTAGCTTCAAAGTTGACCGAAGCCAAATGTCAAGCATAGATTGATGTAATATGACACAATAAACCATGTGGAGAAGTTTGAGACCAACGAAGAGAGATTTGGTCCAAGAATCATCCAACTTAACCAAGTTCGTCCATTTTGGTCTTTCTTGGTTTCGACTAGCTTCAAAGTTGACCGAAGCCAAATGTCAAGCATAGATTGATGTAATATGACACAATAAACCATGTGGAGAAGTTTGAGACCAACGAAGAGAGATTTGGTCCAAGAATCATCCAACTTAATCAAGTTCGTCCATTTTGGTCTTTCTTGGTTCGACTAGCTTCAAAGTTGACCGAAGCCAAATGTCAAGCATAGATTGATGTAATATGACACAATAAACCATGTGGAGAAGTTTGAGACCAACGAAGAGAGATTTGGTCCAAGAATCATCCAACTTAACCAAGTTCGTCCATTTTGGTCTTTCTTGGTTTCGACTAGCTTCAAAGTTGACCGAAGCCAAATGTCAAGCATAGATTGATGTAATATGACACAATAAACCATGTGGAGAAGTTTGAGACCAACGAAGAGAGATTTGGTCCAAGAATCATCCAACTTAACCAAGTTCGTCCATTTTGGTCTTTCTTGGTTCGACTAGCTTCAAAGTTGACCGAAGCCAAATGTCAAGCATAGATTGATGTAATATGACACAATAAACCATGTGGAGAAGTTTGAGACCAACGAAGAGAGATTTGGTCCAAGAATCATCCAACTTAACCAAGTTCGTCCATTTTGGTCTTTCTTGGTTTCGACTAGCTTCAAAGTTGACCGAAGCCAAATGTCAAGCATAGATTGATGTAATATGACACAATAAACCATGTGGAGAAGTTTGAGACCAACGAAGAGAGATTTGGTCCAAGAATCATCCAACTTAACCAAGTTCGTCCATTTTGGTCTTTCTTGGTTTCGACTAGCTTCAAAGTTGACCGAAGCCAAATGTCAAGCATAGATTGATGTAATATGACACAATAAACCATGTGGAGAAGTTTGAGACCAACGAAGAGAGATTTGGTCCAAGAATCATCCAACTTAATCAAGTTCGTCCATTTTGGTCTTTCTTGGTTCGACTAGCTTCAAAGTTGACCGAAGCCAAATGTCAAGCATAGATTGATGTAATATGACACAATAAACCATGTGGAGAAGTTTGAGACCAACGAAGAGAGATTTGGTCCAAGAATCATCCAACTTAACCAAGTTCGTCCATTTTGGTCTTTCTTGGTTCGACTAGCTTCAAAGTTGACCGAAGCCAAATGTCAAGCATAGATTGATGTAATATGACACAATAAACCATGTGGAGAAGTTTGAGACCAACGAAGAGAGATTTGGTCCAAGAATCATCCAACTTAACCAAGTTCGTCCATTTTGGTCTTTCTTGGTTTCGACTAGCTTCAAAGTTGACCGAAGCCAAATGTCAAGCATAGATTGATGTAATATGACACAATAAACCATGTGGAGAAGTTTGAGACCAACGAAGAGAGATTTGGTCCAAGAATCATCCAACTTAACCAAGTTCGTCCATTTTGGTCTTTCTTGGTTTCGACTAGCTTCAAAGTTGACCGAAGCCAAATGTCAAGCATAGATTGATGTAATATGACACAATAAACCATGTGGAGAAGTTTGAGACCAACGAAGAGAGATTTGGTCCAAGAATCATCCAACTTAATCAAGTTCGTCCATTTTGGTCTTTCTTGGTTCGACTAGCTTCAAAGTTGACCGAAGCCAAATGTCAAGCATAGATTGATGTAATATGACACAATAAACCATGTGGAGAAGTTTGAGACCAACGAAGAGAGATTTGGTCCAAGAATCATCCAACTTAACCAAGTTCGTCCATTTTGGTCTTTCTTGGTTTCGACTAGCTTCAAAGTTGACCGAAGCCAAATGTCAAGCATAGATTGATGTAATATGACACAATAAACCATGTGGAGAAGTTTGAGACCAACGAAGAGAGATTTGGTCCAAGAATCATCCAACTTAATCAAGTTCGTCCATTTTGGTCTTTCTTGGTTCGACTAGCTTCAAAGTTGACCGAAGCCAAATGTCAAGCATAGATTGATGTAATATGACACAATAAACCATGTGGAGAAGTTTGAGACCAACGAAGAGAGATTTGGTCCAAGAATCATCCAACTTAACCAAGTTCGTCCATTTTGGTCTTTCTTGGTTTCGACTAGCTTCAAAGTTGACCGAAGCCAAATGTCAAGCATAGATTGATGTAATATGACACAATAAACCATGTGGAGAAGTTTGAGACCAACGAAGAGAGATTTGGTCCAAGAATCATCCAACTTAACCAAGTTCGTCCATTTTGGTCTTTCTTGGTTCGACTAGCTTCAAAGTTGACCGAAGCCAAATGTCAAGCATAGATTGATGTAATATGACACAATAAACCATGTGGAGAAGTTTGAGACCAACGAAGAGAGATTTGGTCCAAGAATCATCCAACTTAACCAAGTTCGTCCATTTTGGTCTTTTTCATTTCGACTAGCTTCAAAGTTGACCGAAGCCAAATGTCAAGCATAGATTGATGTAATATGACACAATAAACCATGTGGAGAAGTTTGAGACCAACGAAGAGAGATTTGGTCCAAGAATCATCCAACTTAACCAAGTTCGTCCATTTTGGTCTTTCTTGGTTCGACTAGCTTCAAAGTTGACCGAAGCCAAATGTCAAGCATAGATTGATGTAATATGACACAATAAACCATGTGGAGAAGTTTGAGACCAACGAAGAGAGATTTGGTCCAAGAATCATCCAACTTAACCAAGTTCGTCCATTTTGGTCTTTCTTGGTTTTGACTAGCTTCAAAGTTGACCGAAGCCAAATGTCAAGCATAGATTGATGTAATATGACACAATAAACCATGTGGAGAAGTTTGAGACCAACGAAGAGAGATTTGGTCCAAGAATCATCCAACTTAATCAAGTTCGTCCATTTTGGTCTTTCTTGGTTCGACTAGCTTCAAAGTTGACCGAAGCCAAATGTCAAGCATAGATTGATGTAATATGACACAATAAACCATGTGGAGAAGTTTGAGACCAACGAAGAGAGATTTGGTCCAAGAATCATCCAACTTAACCAAGTTCGTCCATTTTGGTCTTTCTTGGTTTCGACTAGCTTCAAAGTTGACCGAAGCCAAATGTCAAGCATAGATTGATGTAATATGACACAATAAACCATGTGGAGAAGTTTGAGACCAACGAAGAGAGATTTGGTCCAAGAATCATCCAACTTAACCAAGTTCGTCCATTTTGGTCTTTCTTGGTTTCGACTAGCTTCAAAGTTGACCGAAGCCAAATGTCAAGCATAGATTGATGTAATATGACACAATAAACCATGTGGAGAAGTTTGAGACCAACGAAGAGAGATTTGGTCCAAGAATCATCCAACTTAATCAAGTTCGTCCATTTTGGTCTTTCTTGGTTCGACTAGCTTCAAAGTTGACCGAAGCCAAATGTCAAGCATAGATTGATGTAATATGACACAATAAACCATGTGGAGAAGTTTGAGACCAACGAAGAGAGATTTGGTCCAAGAATCATCCAACTTAACCAAGTTCGTCCATTTTGGTCTTTCTTGGTTTCGACTAGCTTCAAAGTTGACCGAAGCCAAATGTCAAGCATAGATTGATGTAATATGACACAATAAACCATGTGGAGAAGTTTGAGACCAACGAAGAGAGATTTGGTCCAAGAATCATCCAACTTAACCAAGTTCGTCCATTTTGGTCTTTCTTGGTTTCGACTAGCTTCAAAGTTGACCGAAGCCAAATGTCAAGCATAGATTGATGTAATATGACACAATAAACCATGTGGAGAAGTTTGAGACCAACGAAGAGAGATTTGGTCCAAGAATCATCCAACTTAATCAAGTTCGTCCATTTTGGTCTTTCTTGGTTCGACTAGCTTCAAAGTTGACCGAAGCCAAATGTCAAGCATAGATTGATGTAATATGACACAATAAACCATGTGGAGAAGTTTGAGACCAACGAAGAGAGATTTGGTCCAAGAATCATCCAACTTAACCAAGTTCGTCCATTTTGGTCTTTCTTGGTTCGACTAGCTTCAAAGTTGACCGAAGCCAAATGTCAAGCATAGATTGATGTAATATGACACAATAAACCATGTGGAGAAGTTTGAGACCAACGAAGAGAGATTTGGTCCAAGAATCATCCAACTTAACCAAGTTCGTCCATTTTGGTCTTTCTTGGTTCGACTAGCTTCAAAGTTGACCGAAGCCAAATGTCAAGCATAGATTGATGTAATATGACACAATAAACCATGTGGAGAAGTTTGAGACCAACGAAGAGAGATTTGGTCCAAGAATCATCCAACTTAATCAAGTTCGTCCATTTTGGTCTTTCTTGGTTTGACTAGCTTCAAAGTTGACCGAAGCCAAATGTCAAGCATAGATTGATGTAATATGACACAATAAACCATGTGGAGAAGTTTGAGACCAACGAAGAGAGATTTGGTCCAAGAATCATCCAACTTAACCAAGTTCGTCCATTTTGGTCCTTCTTGGTTTTGACTAGCTTCAAAGTTGACCGAAGCCAAATGTCAAGCATAGATTGATGTAATATGACACAATAAACCATGTGGAGAAGTTTGAGACCAACGAAGAGAGATTTGGTCCAAGAATCATCCAACTTAATCAAGTTCGTCCATTTTGGTCTTTCTTGGTTCGACTAGCTTCAAAGTTGACCGAAGCCAAATGTCAAGCATAGATTGATGTAATATGACACAATAAACCATGTGGAGAAGTTTGAGACCAACGAAGAGAGATTTGGTCCAAGAATCATCCAACTTAACCAAGTTCGTCCATTTTGGTCTTTTTTCATTTCGACTAGCTTCAAAGTTGACCGAAGCCAAATGTCAAGCATAGATTGATGTAATATGACACAATAAACCATGTGGAGAAGTTTGAGACCAACGAAGAGAGATTTGGTCCAAGAATCATCCAACTTAATCAAGTTCGTCCATTTTGGTCTTTCTTGGTTCGACTAGCTTCAAAGTTGACCGAAGCCAAATGTCAAGCATAGATTGATGTAATATGACACAATAAACCATGTGGAGAAGTTTGAGACCAACGAAGGGAGATTTGGTCCAAGAATCATCCAACTTAACCAAGTTCGTCCATTTTGGTCCTTCTTGGTTTTGACTAGCTTCAAAGTTGACCGAAGCCAAATGTCAAGCATAGATTGATGTAATATGACACAATAAACCATGTGGAGAAGTTTGAGACCAACGAAGAGAGATTTGGTCCAAGAATCATCCAACTTAATCAAGTTCGTCCATTTTGGTCTTTCTTGGTTCGACTAGCTTCAAAGTTGACCGAAGCCAAATGTCAAGCATAGATTGATGTAATATGACACAATAAACCATGTGGAGAAGTTTGAGACCAACGAAGAGAGATTTGGTCCAAGAATCATCCAACTTAACCAAGTTCGTCCATTTTGGTCCTTCTTGGTTTTGACTAGCTTCAAAGTTGACCGAAGCCAAATGTCAAGCATAGATTGATGTAATATGACACAATAAACCATGTGGAGAAGTTTGAGACCAACGAAGAGAGATTTGGTCCAAGAATCATCCAACTTAATCAAGTTCGTCCATTTTGGTCTTTCTTGGTTCGACTAGCTTCAAAGTTGACCGAAGCCAAATGTCAAGCATAGATTGATGTAATATGACACAATAAACCATGTGGAGAAGTTTGAGACCAACGAAGAGAGATTTCGTCCAAGAATCATCCAACTTAACCAAGTTCGTCCATTTTGGTCCTTCTTGGTTTCGACTAGCTTCAAAGTTGACCGAAGCCAAATGTCAAGCATAGATTGATGTAATATGACACAATAAACCATGTGGAGAAGTTTGGGACCAACGAAGGGAGATTTGGTCCAAGAATCATCCAACTTAACCAAGTTCGTCCATTTTGGTCCTTCTTGGTTTCGACTAGCTTCAAAGTGGACCGAAGCCAAATGTCAAGCATAGATTGATGTAATATGACACAATAAACCATGTGGAGAAGTTTGAGACCAACGAAGAGAGATTTGGTCCAAGAATCATCCAACTTAATCAAGTTCGTCCATTTTGGTCTTTCTTGGTTCGACTAGCTTCAAAGTTGACCGAAGCCAAATGTCAAGCATAGATTGATGTAATATGACACAATAAACCATGTGGAGAAGTTTGGGACCAACGAAGGGAGATTTCGTCCAAGAATCATCCAACTTAACCAAGTTCGTCCATTTTGGTCTTCTTCGTTTCGACTAGCTTCAAAGTTGACCGAAGCCAAATGTCAAGCATAGATTGATGTAATATGACACAATAAACCATGTGGAGAAGTTTGAGACCAACGAAGAGAGATTTGGTCCAAGAATCATCCAACTTAATCAAGTTCGTCCATTTTGGTCTTTCTTGGTTCGACTAGCTTCAAAGTTGACCGAAGCCAAATGTCAAGCATAGATTGATGTAATATGACACAATAAACCATGTGGAGAAGTTTGAGACCAACGAAGAGAGATTTGGTCCAAGAATCATCCAACTTAATCAAGTTCGTCCATTTGGGTCTTTCTTGGTTCGACTAGCTTCAAAGTTGACCGAAGCCAAATGTCAAGCATAGATTGATGTAATATGACACAATAAACCATGTGGAGAAGTTTGAGACCAACGAAGAGAGATTTGGTCCAAGAATCATCCAACTTAATCAAGTTCGTCCATTTGGGTCTTTCTTGGTTCGACTAGCTTCAAAGTTGACCGAAGCCAAATGTCAAGCATAGATTGATGTAATATGACACAATAAACCATGTGGAGAAGTTTGAGACCAACGAAGAGAGATTTGGTCCAAGAATCATCCAACTTAATCAAGTTCGTCCATTTTAGTCTTTCTTGGTTCGACTAGCTTCAAAGTTGACCGTAGCCAAATGTCAAGCATAGATTGATGTAATATGACACAATAAACCATGTGGAGAAGTTTGAGACCAACGAAGGGAGATTTCGTCCAAGAATCATCCAACTTAACCAAGTTCGTCCATTTTGGTCCTTCTTGGTTTCGACTAGCTTCAAAGTTGACCGAAGCCAAATGTCAAGCATAGATTGATGTAATATGACACAATAAACCATGTGGACAAGTTTAGGACCAACGAAGGGAGATTTCGTCCAAGAATCATCCAACTTAACCAAGTTCGTCCATTTTGGTCTTTCTTGGTTTCGACTAGCTTCAAAGTTGACCGAAGCCAAATGTCAAGCATAGATTGATGTAATATGACACAATAAACCATGTGGAGAAGTTTGAGACCAACGAAGAGAGATTTGGTCCAAGAATCATCCAACTTAATCAAGTTCGTCCATTTTAGTCTTTCTTGGTTCGACTAGCTTCAAAGTTGACCGAAGCCAAATGTCAAGCATAGATTGATGTAATATGACACAATAAACCATGTGGAGAAGTTTGAGACCAACGAAGAGAGATTTCGTCCAAGAATCATCCAACTTAACCAAGTTCGTCCATTTTGGACCTTCTTGGTTTTGTCTAGCTTCAAAGTTGACCGAAGCCAAATGTCAAGCATAGATTGATGTAATATGACACAATAAACCATGTGGAGAAGTTTGAGACCAACGAAGAGAGATTTGGTCCAAGAATCATCCAACTTAATCAAGTTCGTCCATTTTAGTCTTTCTTGGTTCGACTAGCTTCAAAGTTGACCGAAGCCAAATGCAAGCATAGATTGATGTAATATGACACAATAAAACATGTGGAGAAGTGTGAAACCAACGAAGAGAGATTTGGCACAAGAATCATCCAAGTTGACCAAGCTCGTCCAATTTGGTCTTTTTTCATTTCGTCTCGCTCCAAAGTTGATCGAAGCCAAATGTCAAGCATAGATTGATGTAATATGACACAACAAACCATGTGGAGATTTGGTCCAAGAATCATCCAACTTAATCAAGTTCGTCCATTTTAGTCTTTCTTGGTTCGACTAGCTTCAAAGTTGACCGTAGCCAAATGTCAAGCATAGATTGATGTAATATGACACAATAAACCATGTGGAGAAGTTTGAGACCAACGAAGGGAGATTTCGTCCAAGAATCATCCAACTTAACCAAGTTCGTCCATTTTGGACCTTCTTGGTTTTGTCTAGCTTCAAAGTTGACCGAAGCCAAATGTCAAGCATAGATTGATGTAATATGACACAATAAACCATGTGAAGAAGTTTGAGACCAACGAAGAGAGATTTGGTCCAAGAATCATCCAACTTAATCAAGTTCGTCCATTTTAGTCTTTCTTGGTTCGACTAGCTTCAAAGTTGACCGTAGCCAAATGTCAAGCATAGATTGATGTAATATGACACAATAAACCATGTGGAGAAGTTTGAGACCAACGAAGGGAGATTTCGTCCAAGAATCATCCAACTTAACCAAGTTCGTCCATTTTGGACCTTCTTGGTTTCGACTAGCTTCAAAGTTGACCGAAGCCAAATGTCAAGCATAGATTGATGTAATATAACACAATAAACCATGTGGAGAAGTTTGGGACCAACGAAGGGAGATTTCGTCGAAGAATCATCCAACTTAACCAAGTTCGTCCATTTTGGACCTTCTTGGTTTCGACTAGCTTCAAAGTGGACCGAAGCCAAATGTCAAGCATTGATTGATGTAATATGACACAATAAACCATATGGATAAGTTTGAGACCAACGAAGAGAGATTTGGTCCAAGAATCATCCCACTTAATCAAGTTCGTCCATTTTGGTGTTTCTTGGTTCGACTAGCTTCAAAGTTGACCGTAGCCAAATGTCAAGCATTGATTGATGTAATATGACACAATAAACCATGTGGAGAAGTTTGGGACCAACGAAGGGAGATTTGGTCCAAGAATCATCCAACTTAACCAAGTTCGTCCATTTTGGACCTTCTTGGTTTCGACTAGCGTCAAAGTTGACCGAAGCCAAATGTCAAGCATAGATTGATGTAATATGACACAATAAACCATATGGACAAGTTTGAGACCAACGAAGAGAGATTTGGTCTAAGAATCATCCAACTTAATCAAGTTCGTCCTTTTTGGTCTTTCTTGGTTCGACTAGCTTCAAAGTTTACCGAAGGCAAACGTCAAGCATTGATTGATGTAATATGACACAATAAACCATGTGGAGAAGTTTGGGACCAACGAAGGGAGATTTCATCCAAGAATCATCCAACTTAACCAAGTTCGTCCATTTTTGACCTTCTTGGTTTCGACTAGCTTCAAAGTTGACCGAAGCCAAATGTCAAGCATAGATTGATGTAATATGACACAATAAACCATATGGACAAGTTTGGGACCAACGAAGGGAGATTTCGTCCAAGAATCATCCAACTTAACCAAGTTCGTCCATTTTCATCTTTCTTGGTTTCGACTAGCTTCAAGGTTGACCGAAGCCAAATGTCAAGCATAGATTGATGTAATATGACACAATAAACCATGTGGAGAGGTTTGAGACCAACGAAGAGAGATTTGGTCCAAGAATCATCCAACTTAATTAAGTTCGTCCATTTGGGTCTTTCTTGGTTCGACTAGCTTCAAAGTTGACCGAAGCCAAATGTCAAGCATAGATTGATGTAATATGACACAATAAACCATGTGGAGAAGTTTGAGACCAACGAAGAGAGATTTGGTCCAAGAATCATCCAACTTAATCAAGTTCGTCCATTTGGGTCTTTCTTGGTTCGACTAGCTTCAAAGTTGACCGAAGCCAAATGTCAAGCATAGATTGATGTAATATGACACAATAAACCATGTGGAAAAGTTTGAGACCAACGAAGAGAGATTTGGTCCAAGAATCATCCAACTTAATCAAGTTCGTCCATTTGGGTCTTTCTTGGTTCGACTAGCTTCAAAGTTGACCGTAGCCAAATGTCAAGCATAGATTGATGTAATATGACACAATAAACCATGTGGAGAAGTTTGAGACCAACGAAGAGAGATTTGGTCCAAGAATCATCCAACTTAATCAAGTTCGTCCATTTTAGTCTTTCTTGGTTCGACTAGCTTCAAAGTTGACCGTAGCCAAATGTCAAGCATAGATTGATGTAATATGACACAATAAACCATGTGGAGAAGTTTGAGACCAACGAAGGGAGATTTCGTCCAAGAATCATCCAACTTAACCATGTTCGTCCATTTTGGACCTTCTTGGTTTCGACTAGCTTCAAAGTTGACCGAAGCCAAATGTCAAGCATAGATTGATGTAATATGACACAATAAACCATATGGACAAGTTTGGGACCAACGAAGGGAGATTTCGTCCAAGAATCATCCAACTTAACCAAGTTCGTCCATTTTCGTCTTTCTTGGTTTCGACTAGCTTCAAAGTTGACCGAAGCCAAATGTCAAGCATAGATTGATGTAATATGACACAATAAACCATGTGGAGAAGTTTGAGACCAACGAAGAGAGATTTGGTCCAAGAATCATCCAACGTAATCAAGGTCGTCTATTTTTGTCTTTTTTCATTTCGACTATATTCAAAGTTGACTGAAGCCAAATGCAAGCATAGATTGATGTAATATGACACAATAAAACATGTGGAGAACTGTGAAACTAACGAAGAGAGATTTGGTACAAGAATCATCCAAGTTGACCAAGCTCGTCCAATTTGGTCTTTTTTCATTTCGACTCGCTCCAAAATTGACCGAGGCCAAATGTCAAGCATAGATTGATGTAATTTAACGCAATAAACCATGTAGAGAAGTTTGAGACCCACGAAGAGAGATTTTGTGCAAGAATCATCCAAGTTGACCAAGTTCGTCTATTTTGGTCTTTTTTCATTTCGACTAGCCTCAAAGTTGACCGAAGCCCAATGCAAGCAAAGATTGACGTAATATGACACAATAAATCATGTGAAAAAGTTTGAAACCAACAAAGAGATATTTGGTCCATGAATCATCGAAGTTGATAAAGTTCGTCCACTTTAGTCTTTCTTCCTTTCAACTAGCTCCAAAATTAATCGAAGCCAAATGTCAAGCATAGATTGATGTAATATGACGCAATAAACCATGTAGAGAAGTTTGAGACCAACGAGGAGAGATTTTGTCCAAGAATCATCCAAGTTGATCAACTTCGTCTATTTTTGTCTTTTTTCATTTCGACTAGCTTCAAAGTTAACCGAAGCCAAATACAAGCATAGATTGATGTAATATGACACAATAAAACATGTGGAGAACTGTGAAACCAACGAAGAGAGATTTGGTACAAGAATCATCCAAGTTGACCAAGCTCATCCAATTTGGTCTTTTTTCATTTCGACTCGCTCCAAAATTGACCGAAGCCAAATGTCAAGCATAGATTGATGTAATATAACGCAATAAACCATGTGAAAAAGTTTGAGAGCAAAAAAGAGAGATTTGGTCTAAGAATCATCCAAGTTGACCAAGTTAATCCATTTTTGTCTTTCTTCATTTTGACTAGCTCCAAAGTTGACCGAAGCCAAAATTCAAGCATAAATTGATGTAATATGACGCAACAAAACATGTGGAGAAGTTTGCAACCAACGAAGAGAGATTTGGTCCAACAATCATCCAAGTTAACTATGCTCGTCCAATTTTGTTTTTTTTCATTTCGACTCGCTCCAAAGTTGACCGAAGCCAAATGTCAAGCATAGATTGATGTAATATGACGCAATAAATCATGTGGAGAAGTTTGTGACCAACGAAGAGAAATTTGGTCCAAGAATCATCCAAGTTGACCAAGTTTGTCCATTTTGGTCTTTTTTCATTTCGAATAGCTCCAAAGTTGACCGAAGCCATATGTCAAGCATAGATTGATGTAATATGACGCAATAAACCATGTAGAGAAGTTTGAGACCAACAAAGAGAGATTTTGTCCAAGAATCATCCAAGTTGACCAAGGTCGTCTATTTTTGTCTTTTTTCATTTCGACTATATTCAAAGTTGACCGAAGCCAAATGCAAGCATAGATTGATGTAATATGACACAATAAAACATGTGGAGAACTGTGAAACCAACGAAGAGAGATTTGGTACAAGAATCATCCAAGTTCACCAAGCTCGTCCAATTTGGTCTTTTTTCATTTCGACTCGCTCCAAAATTGACCGAAGCCAAATGTCAAGCATAGATTGATGTAATATAACGCAATAAACCATGTAGAGAAGTTTGAGACCCACGAAGAGAGATTTTGTGCAAGAATCATCCAAGTTGACCAAGTTCGTCTATTTTTGTCTTTTTTCATTTCGACTAGCCTCAAAGTTGACCGAAGCCCAATGCAAGCAAAGATTGACGTAATATGACACAATAAATCATGTGAAAAAGTTTGAAACCAACAAAGAGAGATTTGGTCCATGAATCATCGAAGTTGATAAAGTTCGTCCACTTTAGTCTTTCTTCCTTTCAACTAGCTCCAAAATTAATCGAAGCCAAATGTCAAGCATAGATTGATGTAATATGACGCAATAAACCATGTAGAGAAGTTTGAGACCAACGAAGAGAGATTTTGTCCAAGAATCATCCAAGTTGATCAAGTTCGTCTATTTTTGTCTTTTTTCATTTCGACTAGCTTCAAAGTTAACCGAAGCCAAATACAAGCATAGATTGATGTAATATGACACAATAAAACATGTGGAGAACTGTGAAACCAACGAAGAGAGATTTGGTACGAGAATCATCCAAGTTGACCAAGCTCATCCAATTTGGTCTTTTTTCATTTCGACTCGCTCCAAAATTGACCGAAGCCAAATGTCAAGCATAGATTGATGTAATATAACGCAATAAACCATGTAGAGAAGTTTGAGACCCACGAAGAGAGATTTTGTGCAAGAATCATCCAAGTTGACCAAGTTCGTCTATTTTTGTCTTTTTTCATTTCGACTAGCCTCAAAGTTGACCGAAGCCCAATGCAAGCAAAGATTGACGTAATATGACACAATAAATCATGTGAAAAAGTTTGAAACAAACAAAGAGAGATTTGGTCCATGAATCATCCAAGTTAATAAAGTTCGTCCATTTTAGTCTTTCTTCCTTTCAACTAGCTCCAAAATTAATCGAAGCCAAATGTCAAGCATAAATTGATGTAATATGATGCAATAAACCATGTGGAGAAGTTTGAGACCAACGAAGAGAGATTTGGTCCAAGAATCATCCAAGTTGACCAAGCTCGTCCATTTTAGTCTTTCTTCATTTCGACTAGCTCCAAAGTTGATCGAAGCCAAATGTTAAACTTAGATTGATGTAATATGACACAATAAACTATGTGAAAAAGTTTGAGACTAACAAAGAGAGATTTGGTCCAAGAATCATCCAAGTTAACCAAGTTCATCCATTTTAGTCTTTCTTCATTTCGACTAGCTCCAAAGTTGACCAAAGCCAAATGTCAAGCGTAAATTGATGTAATATGACGCAATAAACCTTGTGGAGAAGTTTGAGACCAATGAAGAGAGATTAGGTCCAAGAATCATCCAAGTTGACCAAGCTCGTCCATTTTTGCCTTTTATCATTTCGACTAGCTCCAAAGTTGACCGAAGCCAAATGTCAAGCATAGATTGGTGTAATATGACACAATAAATCATGTGAAAAAGTTTGAGACCAACAAAGAGAGATTTGGTCCATGAATCATCCAAGTTGATAAAGTTTGTCCATTTTAGTCCTTCTTCATTTCAACTAGCTCCAAAATTAATCGAATCAAAATGTCAAGCATAACTTGATGTAATATGATGCAATAAACCATGTGCAGAAGTTTGAGGCCAACGAATAGAGATTTGGTCCAAGAATCATCCAAGTTGACCAAGTTCCTCTATTTTTGTCTTTTTTCATTTCGACTAGCTTCAAAGTTGACCGAAGCCACATGCAAGCATAGATTGATGTAATATGACCCAATACACCATGTGAAAAAGTTTGAGACCAAAAAAGAGAGATTTGGTCTAAGAATCATCCAAGTTGACCGAGTTAATCCATTTTTGTCTTTCTTCATTTTGACTAGCTCCAAAGTTGACCGAAGCCAAAATTCAAGCATAAATTGATGTAAAATGACGCAACAAAACATGTGGAGAAGGTTGCAACCAACGAAGAGAGATTTGGTATAAAAATCATCCAAGTTGACCAAGTTCGTCCATTTTGGTCTTTTTTAATTTCGACTAGCTCCAAAGTTGACCAAAGCCAAATGTCAAGTATAGATTGATGTAATATGACACAATAAAACATGTGGAGAAGTTTGAGACCAACGAAGAGAGATTTGGTCCAAGAATCATCCTAGTTGATCAAGTTCGCCCATTTTAGTCTTTTTTCATTTTGATTAGCTCCAAAGTTGACCGAAGCCAAATGTCAAGCTTAGATTGATGTAATATGACACAATAAATCATGTGAAAAAGTTTAAGACGAACAAAGAGAGATTTGGTCCATGAATCATCCAAGTTGATAAAGTTCGTCGATTTTAGTCTTTCATCATTTCGACTAGCTCAAAAGTTGACCGAAGCCAAATGTCAAGCATAGATTGATGTAATATGACACAATACACCATGTGAAAAAGTTTGAGAGCAAAAAAGAGAGATTTGGTCTAAGAATCATCCAAGTTGACCAAGTTAATCCATTTTTGTCTTTCTTCATTTTGACTAGCTCCAAAGTTGACCGAAGCCAAAATTCAAGCATAAATTGATGTAATATGACGCAACAAAACATGTGGAGAAGTTTGCCACCAACGAAGAGAGATTTGGTATAAAAATCATCCAAGTTGACCAAGTTCGTCCATTTTGGTCTTTTTTCATTTCGACTAGCTCCAAAGTTGACCAAAGCCAAATGTCAAGCATAGATTGATGTAATATGACACAATACACCATGTGAAAAAGTTTGAGAGCAAAAAAGAGAGATTTGGTCTAAGAATCATCCAAGTTGACCAAGTTAATCCATTTTTGTCTTTCTTCATTTTGACTAGCTCCAAAGTTGACCGAAGCCAAAATTCAAGCATAAATTGATGTAATATGACGCAACAAAACATGTGGAGAAGTTTGCCACCAACGAAGAGAGATTTGGTATAAAAATCATCCAAGTTGACCAAGTTCGTCCATTTTGGTCTTTTTTCATTTCGACTAGCTCCAAAGTTGACCAAAGCCAAATGTCAAGCATAGATTGATGTAATATGATGCAATAAACCATGTGGAGAAATTTGAGACCAACAAAGAGAGATTTTGTCAAATAATCATCCAACTGAACCACGTACGTCCTTTTTGGTTGTTATTATTTTCAACTAGCTCCAAAGTTAATCGAAGTCAAATGTTAAGCATAGATTGATGTAATATGACACAATAAACCATGTGGAGAAGTTTGCAACCAACAAAGAGAGATTTGGTCCAAGAATCCTCCTAGTTGACCAAGTTCGTCTATTTTTGTCTTTTTTCACTTCGACTAGCTTGAAAGTTGACCGAAGCTAAATGAAAGCATAGATTGATGAAATATGATACAATAAAAAATGTGAAAAAGTTGACCAAGTTCGTCCATTTTGGTCTTTTTTCATGTCGACTAGCTCCAAAGTTGATCGAAGCCAAATGTTAAAAATAGATTGATGTAATATGACACAATAAAAAATGTGAAAAAGTTTGAGACCAACAAAGAGAGATTTGGTCCAAGAATCGTCCAAGTTAACCATGTTCGCCCATTTTAGTCTTTTTTCATTTTGACTAGCTCCAAAGTTGACCGAAGCCAAATGTCAAGCTTAGATTGATGTAATATGACACAATATACCATGTGGAGAAGTTTGAGACCAACGAAGAGAGATTTTGTCAAAGAATCATCCAACCTAACCTAGTTTGTCCATTTTGGTCTTTCTTCATTTCGACTGGCTTAAATGTTTACCGAAGCCAAATGTCAAGCATAAATTGATGTAATATGACACTGTAAAGATGTTTGAGACCAACGAAGAGATTTGGTCCAAGAATCATCCAAGTTGACCAAGTTCCTCCATTTTTGTCTTTCTTCATTCTTACTAGCTTCAAAGTTGACTGAAGCCAAATGTCAAGAATAGATTGATGTAATATGACACAATAAACCATGTGGAGATGTTTGAGACCCCCGAAGAGAGATTTTGTCAAAAAATCATCCAACTTAACCAAGTTCGTCCAATTTGGCCCTTCTTCATTTAAAATAGCTCCAAAGTTGATCGAAGCCAAATGTAAAACGTAGATTGATGTAATATTACACAATAAACCATGTGGAGAAGTTTTTGACTAACGAAGAGAGATTTGGTCCAAGAATCATCCAAGTTGACCAAGCTCGTCCATTTTAGTTTTTCTTCATTTCGACTAGCTCCAAAGTTGACCGATGCCAAATGTCAAGCATAGATTGATGTAATATGACGCAATAAACCTTGTAGAGAAGTTTGAGACCAACGAAGAGAGATTTTGTCCAAGAATCATCCAAGTTAACCAAGCTCGTCTATTTTTGTCCTTTTTCATTTCGACTACCTTCAAAGTTGACCGAAGCCCAATGCAAGCATAGATTGACGTAATATGACACAATAAACCATGTGAAAAAGTTTAAGACCAACAAAGAGAGATTTGGTCTATGAATCATCCAAGTTGACCAAGCTCGTCCATTTTAGTCTTTTATCATTTCGACTAGCTCCAAAGTTGATCAAAGCCAAATGTTAAACATAGATTGATGTAATATGACACAATAAACCATGTGGAGAACTTTGAGACCAACGAAGAGAGATTTGGTCCAAGAATCATCCAAGTTGACTAAGCTCGTCCATTTTGGTGTTTCTTCATTACGACTAAGTCCAAAGTTGACCGAAGCAAAAAGTTAAGCATAGATTGATGTAATATGCCGCAATAAACCATGCAGAGAAGTTTTCCACCAACGAAGAGTGATTTGGTCCAAGAATCATCCAAGTTGACTAAGTTCGTCCACTTTGGTCTTTTTTCATTTCGACTAGCTTCAAAGTTGACCGAAGCCAAATGCAAGCATAGATTGATGTAATATGACACAATAAACCATGTGAAGAAGTTTGAGACTAACGAAGAGAGATTTAGTCCAAGACTCATCCAAGTTGACTAAGTTCGTCCATTTTGGTGATTCTCTATTTCAACTAGCTTCAAAGTTGACCGATGCCAAATCTCAAGCATAGATGGATGTAATATTACACAATAAACCATGTGAAGAAGTTTGAGACCAACGAAGAGTGATTTGGTCCAAGAATCATCCAAGTTGACTAAGTTCGTCCACTTTGGTCTTTTTTCATTTCGACTAGCTTCAAAGTTGACCGAAGCCAAATGCAAGCATAGATTGATGTAATATGACACAATAAACCATGTGAAGAAGTTTGAGACTAACGAAGAGAGATTTGGTCCAAGACTCATCCAAGTTGACTACGTTCGTCCATTTTGGTGATTCTCTATTTCAACTAGCTACAAAGTTGAACGAAGCCAAATGTCACGCATAGATTGATGTAATACGACAAAATAAACCACGCGGAGAAGTTTGTGACCAACGAAGAGAGATTTTGTCAATGAATCATCCAACTCAACCAAGTTCGTCCATTTTGGTCTTTCTTCATTTCAACTAGCTCCATAATTGATCGAAGGCAAATGTTAAGCATAGATTGATGTAATATGGCACAATAAACCATGAAGAGAAGTTTGAGACCAACGAAGAGAGATTTTGTCAAAGAATCATCCAACTTAACCCAGTTTGTCCATTTTGGTCTTTCTTCATTTCGAAAAGGTCCAATGTTGACCGAAGCCAAATGTCAAGCATAGATTTATGTAATATGACACTGTGAAGAAGTTTGAGACCAACGAAGAGATTTGGTGCAAGAATCATCCAAGTTGACCAAGTTCCTCCATTTTTGTATTTCTTCATTTTGACTAGCTTCAAAGTTGACCGAAGCCAAATGTCAAGAATAGATTGATGTAATATGACACAATAAACCATGTGGAGAAGTTTGAGACTAACGAATAGAGATTTGGTCCAAGAATCATCCAAGTTAACCAAGTTCGTCTATTTTGGTCTTTCTTCTTTTCGACTAGCTTCAAAGTTGACCAAATCCAAATGTCAAGCATAGATTCATGTAATATGATATAATAAACCATGTGAAGAAGTTTAGGACCAACGAAGAGAGATTAGTCCAAGAATCATCCAACTTAACCAAGTTCGTCTACTTTGGTCTTTCTTCATTTCGACTAGCTTCAAAGTTGACTGAAGCCAAATGCCAAGCATAGATTCATGTAATATGACACAATAAACCATGTGTAGAAGTTTGAGACCAACGAAGAGAGATTTGGTCCAAGAATCATCCAAGTTGACCAAGCTCGTCCATTTTGGTGTTTCTTCATTTGGACTAACTCCGAAGTTCACCGAAGCCAAATGTTAAGCATAGATTGATGTAATACGATGCAATAAACCATGTGGAGAAGTTTGTAACCAACGAAGAGAGATTTGGTCCAAAAATCATCCAAGTTGACAAAGGTCGTCCATTTTGGTCATTCTCTATTTCAACTAGCTTCAAAGTTGACCGAATCCAAATGTTAAACATAGATTGATGTAATATGGCACAATAAGCCATGTGGAGAAGTTTGCAACCAACGAAGAGAGATTTGGTCTAAGAATCAACCAAGTTGACAAAGTTCGTCCATTTTGGTGTTTTTTCATTTCGACTAGCTCCAAAGTTGACTGAAGCCAAATGTGAAGCATAAATTGATGTAATATGACACAATAAACCATGTGGAGAAGTTTGAGACCAATGAAGAGACATTTTGTCAAAGAATCTTCCAACTTAACCCAGTTTATCCATTTTAGTATTTCTTCATTTCGACTAGCTTCAAAGTTGACCGAATCCAATTGTCATGCATAGATTCATGTAATATGTTATAATAAACCATGTGAAGAAGTTTAGGACCTACGAAGAGAGATTTTGTCAAAGAATCATCCAACTGAACCAAGTTCGTCCTTTTTGATTTTTCTTCATTTCAACTTGCTCCAAAGTTGATCGAAGCCAAATGTTAAACATAGATTGATGTACTATGACACAATAAACCATGTGGAGAAGTTTGAGACCAACGAAGAGAGATTTGGTCCAAGAATCATCATAGTTGACCAAGTCCGTCCATTTTGGTGTTTTTTCCTTTCGTCTAGCTCCAAAGTTGACCGAAGCCAAATGTGAAGCATATATTTATGTAATATGACACAATAAACCATGTGGAGAAGTTTGAGACCAACGAAGAGAGATTTTGTCAAAGAATCATCTAACTTAACCCAGTTTGTCCATTTTAGTCTTTCTTCATTTCGACAAGCTCCAATGTTGACCGAAGCCAAATGTCAAGCATAGATTAATGTAATATGACACTGTGAAGATGTTTGAGACCAACGAAGAGATTTGGTCCAAGAATCATCCAAGTTGACCAAGTTCTTCATTTTTGTCTTTCTTCATTTTGACTAGCTTCAAAGTTGACCGAAGCCAAATGTCAAGAATAGATTGATGTAATATGATACAATAAACCATGTGGAGAAGTTTGAGACCAACGAAGAGAGATTTGGTCCAAGAATCAACCAACTTAACCAAGTTCGTCTATTTTGGTCTATCATCGTTTCGAGTAGCTTCAAAGTTAACCGAAGCCAAATGTTAAGCATAGATTGATGTAATATGACACTTTAAGCCCTTTGATGAAGGTTGGAACCAAGGAAAAGAGATTTGGTGCAAGAATCATCGACCTTAACCAAGTTCGTCCATTTTGGTCTTTCTTTATTTCGAGTAGCTTCAAAGTTAACCGAAGCTATATGTCAAGCATAGATTGATGTAATATGACACAACAAAGCACGTGGAGAAGTTTGAGACCAACGAAGAGAGATTGGTCTAAGAATCATCCAACTTAACCAAGTTTGTCTACTTTGGTCTTTCTTCATTTCTACTAGCTTCAAAGTTGACCGAAGCCAAATGTTAAACATAGATTGATGTAATATGACACAATAAGCCATGTGGAGAAGTTTGCAACCAACGAAGAGAGATTTGGTCTAAGAATCAACCAAGTTGACAAAGTTCGTCCATTTTGGTGTTTTTTCATTTCGACTAGCTCCAAAGTTGACTGAAGCCAAATGTGAAGCATAAATTGATGTAATATGACACAATAAACCATGTGGAGAAGTTTGAGACCAATGAAGAGACATTTTGTCAAAGAATCTTCCAACTTAACCCAGTTTATCCATTTTAGTCTTTCTTCATGTCGACTAGCTTCAAAGTTGACCGAATCCAAATGTCAAGCATAGATTCATGTAATATGTTATAATAAACCATGTGAAGAAGTTTAGGACCTACGAAGAGAGATTTTGTCAAAGAATCATCCAACTGAACCAAGTTCGTCCTTTTTGATTTTTCTTCATTTCAACTAGCTCCAAAGTTGATCGAAGCCAAATGTTAAACATAGATTGATGTACTATGACACAATAAAGCATGTGGAGATGTTTGAGACCAACGAAGAGAGATTTGGTCCAAGAATTATCCAAGTTGACCAAGTCCGTCCATTTTGGTGTTTTTTCCTTTCGACTAGCTCCAAAGTTGACCGAAGCCAAATGTGAAGCATATATTTATGTAATATGACACAATAAACCATGTGGAGAAGTTTGAGACAAACGAAGAGAGATTTTGTCAAAGAATCATCTAACTTAACCTAGTTTGTCCATTTTAGTCTTTCTTCATTTCGACTAGCTCCAATGTTGACCGGAGCCAAATGTCAAGCATGGATTAATGTAATATGACACTGTGAAGGTTGGAACCAAGGAAAAGAGATTTGGTCCACGAATCATCGAACTTAACCAAGTTCGTCCATTTTGGTCTTTCTTTATTTCGAGTAGCTTCAAAGTTAACCGAAGCTAAATGTCAAGCATAGATTGATGTAATATGACACAATAAAGCATGTGGAGATGTTTGAGACCAACGAAGAGAGATTGGTCTAAGAATCATCCAACTTAACCAAGTTTGTCTACTTTGGTCTTTCTTCATTTTGACTAGTTTCAAAGTTGACTGAAGCCAAATGCCAAGCATAGATTGATGTAATATGACACAATAAATCAAGTGGAGACGTTTGAGACCAACGAGGAGAGATTTGGTTCAAGAATCATCCAAGTTGACCAAGTTCGTCTGTTTCGGTCTTTCTTCATTTCAACTAGCTTGAAAGTTGACCGAATCCAAATGTCAAGCATAGATTCATGTAATATGACATAATAAACCATGTGGAGATATTTGAGACCAACGAAGATAGATTTGGTCCAAGAATCATCCAAGTTGACCAAGTTCGTCCATTTTGGTCTTTCTTCATTTTTACTAGCTTCAAAGTTGACCGAAGCCAAATGTCAAGCATAGATTCATGTAATATGATAGAATAAACCATGTGAAGAAGTTTGAGACCAACGAACAGAGATTTGTTCCAAGAATTATCCAACTTAACCAAGTTCGTCTACTTTGGTCTTTCTTCATTTTGACTAGCTTCAATGTTGAATGAAGCCAAATGCCAAGCATACATTGATGTAATATGACACAATAAACCATGTGAATAAGTTTGAGACCAACGAAGTGAGATTTGGTCCAAAAATCATCCAAGTTGACCAAGTTCGTCCATTTTGGTCTTTCTCTGTTTCAACTATCTTCAAAGTTGACCGAAGCCAAATGCCAAGTTGAGATTGATGTAATATGAGACAATAAACCATGTGGAGAAATTTGAGACCAACAAAGAGAGATTTTATCAAAGAATCATCCAACTTAAACAAGTTCGTCCATTTTGGTCTTTCTTCATTTCGACTTACTCCAAAGTTGAGCGAAGCCAAATGTCAAACATAGGTTGATGTAATATGACACTGTGAAGAAGTTTGAGACCAACGAAGAGATTTGGTCCAAGAATCATCCAAGTTGACCAAGTTCGTCCATTTTGGTCTTTCTTCATTTTTACTAGCTTCAAAGTTGACCGAAGCCAAATGTCAAGCATAGATTCATGTAATATGATAGAATAAACCATGTGAAGAAGTTTGAGACCAACGAACAGAGATTTGTTCCAAGAATTATCCAACTTAACCAAGTTCGTCTACTTTGGTCTTTCTTCATTTTGACTAGCTTCAAAGTTGACCGAAACCATATGTCAAGCATAGATTGATGTAATATGCCACAACAAACCATGCGGAGAAGTTTGAGACCAACGAAGAGAGATTTGGTCCAAGAATCATCCAACTTAACCAAGTTCGTCTATTTTGGTCTATCATCGTTTCGACTAGCTTCAAAGTTAACCGAAGCCAAATGTCAAGCATAGATTGATGTAATATGACACATTAAACCCTTTGATGAAGGTTGGAACCAAGGAAAAGAGATTTGGTCGAAGAATCATCTAACTTAACCAAGTTCATCCATTTTGTTCTTTCCTTATTTCGACAAGCTTCGAAGTTAACCAAAGCCAAATGTCTTGGATAGATTGATGTAATATGACGCAATAAACCATGTGAAGAATTTTAACACCAACGAAGAGAGATTTGGTCCAAAAATCAACCAAGTTGACCAAGTTCGTTCATTTTGGTCTTTCTCTATTTCAAGTATCTTCAAAGTTGACTAAAGCCAAATGCCAAGCATAGATTGATGTAATATGACACAATAAACCATGTGGAGAAGTTTGAGACCAAGGAAGAGAGATTTTGTCAAAGAATCATCCAACTTAACCAAGTTCCTCTACTTTGGTCTTTCTTCATTTTGACTTGCTCCAATGTTGACCGAAGCCAAATGTCAAGCATAGGTTGACATAATATGACACTGTGAAGAAGTTTGAGACCAACGAAGAGATTTGGTCCCAGAATCATCCAAGTTGACCAAGTTCGTCCATTTTTGTTATTTCAACTAGCATCAAAGTTGACCGAAGCCAAATGTCAAGCATAGATTGATGTAATATGACACAATAAACCATGTTAAGAAGTTTGAGACCAACGAAGAGAGATTGGTGGAAGAATCATCCAACTTAACCAAGTTCGTCTACTTTGGTCTATTATCGTTTCGACTAGCTTCAAAGTTGACCGAAGCCAAATGTCAAGCATAGATTGATGTAATATGACACAATAAACCATGTGGATAAGTTAGAGACCAACGAAGAGAGATTTGGCCCAAGAATCATCCAAGTTGACCAAGTTAGTCCATTTTGGGCTTTCTTTGTTTCAACTAGCTTCAAAGTTTACCGAAGCCAAATGTCAAGCATAGATTAATGTAATATGACACAATAAACCATGTGGAGAAGTTTGAGACCAACAAAGACAGAGTGATCCAAGAATCATCCAACTTAACTAAGTTCATCCACCGTGGTCTTTCTTCATTTCGACTAGCTTCAAAGATGACTAAAGCCAAATGTCAAAAATAGATTGATGTAATATGGCACAATAAATCTTGTGGAAAAGTTTGAGACCAACTGATAATTACATTTTATATAGATTATTTAGCCTCAATTCCCTTACATTTAAAGTCCTAATTATGGTAAAAACTCTGTACTTTTAATTAAATTTCATTATGTTGCAGCTAGACAAGCCGAAAAGGAGCAAAATAAAGCAAAATGGCATTTTGCCATTAGGCGCCTTGGCGCCATCTACCAGAGACGCAAGTTGGCATTCTGCCAATGGGCGCCCAGGACCTATTTTACAGCTGTTTTGTGACTTCTAAGCCCAGTTGACTTTCGAGAATTTGTGCAATGCAAGGATTAAAAGTCCACAACCTAGAAGACTCTCCAGAATAGAGCTTCAAGAAGAATTAAAGTCTTGAAGTGTGAAGCCCAATTAAAGCCTTAGTTAGGATAGGATTAGGATTCACTTGTAATTAGGCTTTTATTATTATTTGGAATCCTAATAAGAGTCTAATTAGGATTAGATGCATTATAAATAGATCAAGAGGGCTGAACATAAGACACGAAGCAAGAGAACAGCAGCAACATACCAAGATCCAGAGCAAGGCGTCACTCCCTTTTATTTCTTCTACTCTTTAATGTTTTCTTACTTTATCATTATGTGTTTACATATTATCATGTGCAACTAAACTTCCTTCTAGGGCTAAGATGTAGCCCAATCTGATTGTATAGATAACTTGAGGAAGTTATGACAATTCATGTTTTATTCAATTGAGATTTACTTTTCTGCACTTTACTCTTGATTGATCTGGCCAATTAATTAGGGGAAATCAGTGGGTTAGCTATAATACCGACTGGAGATTAGTTAATGTAGACCAAGAGAATTAAATCCATAGTGGAGCTAAGGACAGACCAGTACCGAGGACCTTGTGTAGTCACATGGGAATTAGGGCGTTCCCCTAATCTCCCTAAAGGGATGTCCATAGATCTTAATGCAATTACAGTTGCTACAACTCGCACAGACCAGTAGCAGGGTTGGTAATTATAATTAGATTTGATTTGACCTAATACCAAGGATGATTGATTAAATTAGGGAATCCTGGCTAGCAATTGATAATTCTATAACTCCATAACTAAATCAAGGAAGTCTATACATGAAGATTGTGGTGAAATCAGAATCCCTAGATTTCTCATCATTGTTCTCTCAATCAATTCTGCTATATACTTTTCTGTTATTGCTTACTTAATTTCTGCATTTAATTATCTTGCCTATCTCATCACAATTCGACCGCTTGAACAATACTAGAGTTATATTACTCTAGTAATCAATATCAATCCCTTGGGTACGACAACCCCCGGAATGCTTGCTCACTACACTGATAGTGTATACTTGCACTGTGGTCTACACATTACATATTGTTCCACATCCATATACATTCACGCACACTAAATCTATCCATTCTCGACATTCACTTAGGAGCAATCAAGTTTTTGGCGCTGTTGCTGGGGATTGTTTTATTAATATTAGAGGAATTAACAAGGTGTTGATTCAAGCAAAATTTTATTTTTTGTTTTACTTTGATCTTCTTTCTTCAATTCTTTTCAGAAAAATTTTCTGGTGCATGAGAAGAACAAGGGATCGAAATCTACTACCTTTTGATCCGAAAATCGAAAAGACCGCTAAAAGAAATCTAAGAGCAAGAAGAGTAGATCGAAATTTGCAACCAGAACTGGAAAAGATGGTAGCACCAAATAATCAACCGAATGAAGGGCATATTCCCCTTCGAACCTTTGCTGTCCCAAAAGTGCAGAATCTTATGTCAAGCATCCGGAGTCCAGTTGTTGAAGTAAATAATTTTGAGATCAAACCTGCTGTGATCCAGATAGTTCAAAATAATCAATTTTCTAGAGCACCTAATGAAGACCCAAATCTGCACCTCTCTACTTTTTTGGAGATTTGTGATACTTTCAAATACAACGGAGTGTTAGAGGAGGCAATCAAGCTTAGATTATTCTCTTTTTCACTCAGAGACGAAGCTAGAAGGTGGCTGAATTCTTTGCCACCTGGTTCACTTGACACATGGGATTCCTTAGCCTAGAAATTTCTGACTAAATATTTACCTCCTTCAAAGACTACCAAGCTGAGAACTGAAATTATGAATTTCAATCAATTTGAGAGGGAATCCCTCTATGATGCTTAGGAAAGATTCAAGGAGCAGCTAAGGAAGTGCCCACACCATGGAATGCAAGACTGGCTGGTCATGCATGTATTCTATGGAGGATTAATCCCTAACACCAAAATAGTTGTTGATGTAGCTGCTGAAGGAGCCTTTTTGAACAAAGACTATGCTGAAGCCTATGAATTACTTGAAGAGGTAACAACAAATGCCTCTGATTGGAGCTCTAGGAGGGATAATGAGAAGAAAGTGGCCGGTATACAAGATTCATATGCAATTGCAACACTTACAGCAAAATTGGATCAAGTACTTTCATTCCACACTGCAATGCTCAAAGGAAATCCTATGGAAGTTATGCAAGAAGAAGCCGAAGAGGTGCACTATGTGGGGAACAACAATCCATACTCAAAGATCTACAATCCTGGATGGAGGAATCATCCTAATTTTTCATGGAAGAATCCAGGACAGGCAGCACCTCCTTATCAACAACAACAACAGCAATGTCCAAGGATGAATTTAGAAGAAGCCATGGCAAAACTTGCAACATCCCAAGCTGATTTGACTGAGAAGACAAATCAATTTATGGTAACTACAAATGCTTCAATCAAGCAATTGGAGAATCAAGTAGGCCAGATTTCTCAACTACTTACCACAAGGCAACCTGGTGGATTACCAAGCACAACTGAAGCCAATCCAAGGGATGTGAAGGCCATAACTCTGAGAAGCGGAAAAACCATAGATGTTGTCCAAGAATCCACGCCACAACAAGAAGAAAAGGAAGCTGAATCTGAAGCTGAACAAGCACCTAAAGTCACTCCAGAAGAAAGGCAAGAACAACAAAAGCCAATGGAGATGCGAAATTCCTTCTCCATACAAGCCACCCCTACCATTTCCACAAAGATTCAAAAAGCAGAAACTGGACAAACAATTTGCAAAATTTATGGAGGTATTTAAAAAATTGCATATTAACATTCCTTTTGCAGAAGCTTTGGAGCAGATGCCAAGCTATGTGAAGTTCATGAAAGACATTCTGTCCAACAAAAGAAAGCTACAAGATTATGAAACTATTGCACTTACTAAAGAGTGCAGTGCTATACTCCAAAAGAAGCTACCTCAGAAGCTTGAAGACCCTGGAAGCTTTACCATTCCATGCATCATAGGCCAGGAGTTTTTCAACAAAGCATTATGTGACTTGGGAGCCAGCATAAATCTAATGCCACTCTCAGTCTACAAGAAGCTGAATGTTCGAGAAGCTAAACCCACTACTGTATCTCTGCAGCTGGCAAATAGATCCATCAAATATCCAAGAGGTATAGTAGAAGATGTTTTAGTTAAAGTTGACAAATTCATCTTCCCTGCAGATTTCATAGTATTAGATATGGAGGAAGATCAAGAAATCCCAATCATTCTGGGAAGGCCATTCTTAGCAACTGGAAGAGCCCTAATTGATGTACAGAAAGGGAACCTAACCATGAGAGTACAAGAAGAAGAAGTGACCATTGACATTCTCAAAGCACTAAAGCATCCAGCTGATGAAGAATCCTACTTTAGAGAAGACATCATTAACCAATGCAACAAGTAGGTGGCGCAACTCTCAAAATATTTTGAACCCCTTGAAGCATGCTTAGCTGGGATGACATCAGAAGAAGATCCAGAAATTGAAGATTGTATTCAACAACTAGAGGCTACCCCACCAATCTTTATCAAGAAACCAGCTGAAAAATTGGGAGAGCCTAAAATCCCAACCGAACCTTCAACTGAGCAAACACCCAAATTGGAGCTGAAACCATTACTTGAACATCTGAAATACAAACTATTTAGGAGATGCAGAATCCCTACCAGTAATTCTTTCTGCATCCCTAACAAAAGAGCAGGAAGAGAAGCTGCTGAGAGTGCTGAGACCAAACATGAAAGCAATAGGATGGACTATTGTTGACATAAAAGGCATTAGTCCTACCCTTTGCATGCACAAGATCTACATGGAAGAGAATTTCAAGCCCTCAATCGAGCATTATCCACCCTATTTCTGATAGCCTTTGGGTGAGCCCTGTACAAGTAGTGCCGAAGAAAAGAGGTATCACTGTGGTAGAAAATGACAATAATGAGTTGATCTCTACCAGAACCATGACTGGATGGAGAGTGTGCATCGACTATAGGAAGCTGAACAAAGCAATCAGAAAAAATCACTTTCCACTATCATTCATTGATCAGATGCTGGATAGGTTAGCTGGATATCATTTCTATTGTTTTCTGGATGAATATTCAGGCTATAACCAAATAGCCATAGCCCCTGAAGATCAAGAGAAGACAACTTTTACATGTCCCTATGGCACATTCGCGAGGCTCATGATATCACTATTTTCGGATATGGTAGAAACATTCATAGAGATTTTCATGGATGATTTCTCAGTTTTTGGGAATTCATTTGACTCATGCTTGAATAATCTATCATTAGTTCTCCAAAGATGCCAAGAAACAAACCTAGTGCTGAATTGGAAAAAGTGTCATTTTATGGTACATGAAGGAATCGTTCTTGGCCACAAAATATCACTAGATGGAATTTAGGTTGATCGGGCTAAAGTGGAGCTAATTGAAAAACTTCCACCTCCTACTACTGTCAAGGGAATAAGGAGTTTCTTGGGACATGCTGGATTTTACAGAAGATTCATCAAAGACTTATCAAAAAATTTCAAACCATTATGCAATCTTCTGTTAAAAGAAGCAACTTTTGAATTCACAAAAGAGTGCAAAACAACATTTGAAACTTTAAAGGAAGCACTCATCTTTGCCCCTGTCATTGTCACGCCTAATTGGGAAGCCCTATTTTAAATTATGTGTGATGCAAGTGACTTTGCAGTAGGGGCTGTTATAGGGCAAACAAGAGAAAAAAATTGCAGAGCCATTTACCACACAAGCAAGACTCTTGATGTTGCCCAAGTCAACTATGCAACCACTGAAAAAGAGCTACTAGCTGTGGTCTATGCCTTTGACAAATTCAGACCATATCTCATTGGCAACAAGACCATAGTTTATACTGACCATGCAGCTCTTAAATATTTGCTGAATAAAAAAGATGCCAAGCCAAAACTTATTAGATGGATTTTACTTTTGCAAGAATTTGAACTGGAGATGAAGGACAAGAAAGGAGCAGATAATGTCATAGCAGACCACCTATCTAGGCTGGAATATCACGCTAATAACCTTGTTCCTATAGCTGATTCCTTCCCTGATGAACAGGTATTTTCAATCAGAAAAATTATCAACAAAGGATGGAACAGACAAGGAAGAGACAGGCTATGGTATGCTGACTATGTCAACTACCTAACTTGTCATGAGATGCCACCTGGAGCAACCTATCAACAGAGAAAGAAATTCTTATCTGAGGTAAGATTTTATTTTTGGGATAACCCTATACTTTATCGCAGATGCAGGGATCACATGATCAGAAGGAAAGTCCCAAAAGAAGAATTTCGAGCCATCCTTGAAAGCTGCCATTATAGCAGCTATGCAGGGCACTATGCAGCTCACAAGACAGCCAATAAAGTGCTCCAATCTGGTTTCTATTGGCCAACACTTTTCAAAGATGAACAATCTTTTGTAGAAAGATGTGACAAATGCCAAAGAGCTGGAAACCTGTCTAAGAGACATGAGATGCCTCAAAACCCCATCCTAGAAGTTGAATTATTTAATGTGTAGGGCATTGAATTCATGGGACCATTCCCATCATCCTTTGGGAACTTGTACATTCTTGTTGCAGTGGATTATGTATCCAAATGGGTAGAAGTTATTTCATCTCCTACAAATGATTCCAAAGTGGTACAAAAATTTCTGAAAAAGAACATTTTCACCCACTTTGGAGTCCCAAGAACACTAATTAGTGATGGAGGAAAACACTTTTGCAATCAGCACCTTAAAGCTCTACTCGTCAAATATGGAGTAAGGCACAAAATTGCCACCCCCTATCATCCACAAACCAGTGGACAAGTGGAGGTATCTAACAGGGAGTTGAAGAGAATATTGGAGAAAACAATCCACAGTAAGAGGAAAGATTGGTCTCGCAAATTGGATGATGCACTCTGGGCATATAGAACAGCATTCAAGATACCCTTAGGCATGTCTCCATACAACATAGTCTTTGGGAAGGAGTGCCACTTACCAATCGAGCTAGAACACAAAGAATATTGGGCTGTCAAGCTATTGAATTTTGATCTAAAAGCAGCTGGCCAAAACAGAATGCTTTAACTCAATGCATTGGATGAATTCAGAAGAGAAGCATATGAAAATGCCCGTATTTACAAGGAAAAAGTCAAGCTATGGCATGAAAGAAAAATAGCAAGAAAAGACCTATATCCTGGGCACAAAGTGTTGTTATTCAACTCAAGATTAAAGCTTCATCCCGGGAAATTAAAATCAAGATGGTATGGTCCATACACAATCACATCTATAAACCCATATGGAGCCATAACAATAGCGAAGGATGGACAAACTTTCAAGGTGAATGGGCACAGATTAAAGCCCTACTTAATAAGTGAAAACATGCCTGTGCATGTTGTCATCCTCCAAGATAACCCATAGAATCAGAGAAAGTCCGGTTGAGGACTATAAACCAAGCGCTTATAGGAGGCCACCCATTGGTTTTTAATTCTTTCCCTTTTTAATTTTTGTGTGTGTTTTATAGTTAATTCATTCAATTTCTCTACTACTCATGATCTTTCAATCAATTATTTGAAGCCATATAGGTATTAGACGCAACAGGGAGTCAGAACAGAGCAATTCGAGCACAAAAGGACTCAAAAAGAAGCTCTGCGCGCCATGGCGCCCACTTCCAGAGAGTATACTACCTATGGGTGCCACGGGGCCCAACACTGTAGCAATTGCCAAATTTTTTTTTTTTAAAAAAAAAAAATTCCCTCAGTATCTTGACGCCGTGGCACCCACTACCAGAACCTTATAACACCCAACCCGCCACTCACACTTTTCATATTTCAAACCTCTCAATTACCCATTCACGCAGCCTTCGCATTCCCTCGGATTTTTTCCGATTAATCACTCCCAAAACACCTCTAAACCCTTCGCCATACACTTAGACTTCAATCCATCCGAACAAATTTCAGATTTAAGGAAGAACTCTTAAAGTTTTGCCACTTTCTCTCACTAGAACGTGAACTTTCTCACTCCTCTGTTCTTGGAGTTTTTTGGAGATTTTTGGCACAGATTGGTTCGAAATCACACCCTGGGGCATCATGGAGGTATTTTATCACTTACCCACTCATTTTAAAAAGTGGAAATTGGAGATTTTTTTTGGGTGATTGAGCATGAACTTTGTGTGCATGTGGATTCTAATCAGTGCTATTAATTATTGATTATATCTAGTTTGTATTGGCTGCCCTGATTTGTGCATTATCATCTTGAATTTTTACATAGAATTTTTTTTCGAAAAATAGAGCATTGTGGGAATTATGTTTATTGTGCTTACATTAGTGGAATAGGTGCTCTATTGGGTATTTTCGTGTGTGTTATTGCAGATACCATGCCTCTCAAAAGATTAGCCAAGCGGAAGGCACCTTCATCCTCTCAATTGCTAAAATATGATGCCACTCGCTTCAGTAGCAAAAAGGCAGAGGACCACATGGACGACCTTGACAACAAGCCAACAATCCCAAAATTTGGCATTGATCTTTTGGAGCCCTGTTTTGCTCCGATTGCTAATCATATGGCATGGAGAGGTTGGCTCAAATTTGCTCAACAACCGGAGCCCGCACCACTCAACATAGTGAAGGAGTTTTACGCTAATTTGTTCGAATATCAGACTCCCTATGCAAGCTAGGTGCGAGGCCACAAGGTACCCTTTGATTGGTACATAATTCATGAGATTTTTGAGATACCAAATCTGCATGCCGGAGAGCTAGAACTGGGCCATTTTGCAGCTAATGGGGATTACAATGATATCACAAGGACACTGTGCATTGAAGGCACATAGTGGGTCACCAGAGATGGTGAATTTTACCACTTCCCCAAGACTGGGCTTGACAAGATCAACAAGACGTGGCTGCACTTCATTGCCAATCGCTTGTTCCCTTCCATGCATACCTCAGAGGTCACCAAGCTACGAGCAGAGTTCCTCTGGGCCATTCACAACAGGTGGAGGTTCAATGTAGGCCATACCATAGCAGAACACTTGGAGACCATTCGAAAAATGGTCAACAAGAAAGTGCTCCCATTCCCCCACCTGATAGCTGCTTTTTGCTGCAAAGTTGGAGTTGAGTGAGGCAATTCAGAGCCTATGATCAAACCAGGCCGGATGCTCAACAAGACATTCTTTGCCCGCCTGAAGCCACCTTACCTGAGAGGAGGCCCAGCAGCCCCACCACAGCCGCTAGCTCCACCTGCCCCACAAGCACCACCACCACTAAAACAGCAAGGGTTTATGGACCCTGCACTCGCTGCCAAGCTGAATACCTGGATTGATTTCAGCTACCAATACAATAAAGCTACCACCCGATGGTATCAGGTAGTTGAAGAATACCTGGAAGAGGGTGTTGTAGGCCACACTGGCTTACCTCCATTCCCACATCTCCCTCATCCTTCACATGCTGCTCCACCACCACCTGCTAAAGAATCGAGCTCAGAGGAGGACTCTGAGGACGCCGACTAAGCTGTCCTTCCAACTTGGCTCTTTCCTTACTCTGTTCTTATTTGATGCATTGAGGACAATGCAATATTTAAGTGTGGGGGAGAGTCATATTTCATTATGCCTAGTAGTTAAAATAAAATTTCTATTTGAGTAGTAGATTAGTTGAGTGTTTAATTTAGTTTAGTAAGTGTGTTATTAATTGCATGATTGTGTGTTTTTTTTTTTAGTATGTTAGTTTAAATTTCTGTTTTTGAATAATTGCATGATTGTCTGTGTGTTTTCTGACTGAAAGCCATGGCTCATGATGAAACTGATATATCACTGATTTAATGGGATGAGGAATATTCAATTATTGTGGAAATAATGCATGATTGTTCATTTCATCTTCCTGAGTTATGATTGAAAACCCTCTGGGAATTCTGAGCCTACACTGAAAATGTGCGAACCCACATTGATTTGTTATTCCCTATATATGCATTAGTTTACTAGATATTGAAACTAAAGAGTGAGTGGATGAATTATCCCCTGGTGAGCTTTTGAGCCTAAGAGCTACATTAATAGAGCTCAGCAACTGTTTGTGAGTGATCAGGACATCCTTGACTTCTCTAGAACTTGTTCTGTTATGCATTTTGAGACCACAATTAAATCACAAACACTAGGATGATTAGGGCACCTAGGAATACACCTTCTACCTTACTCTCACCCTTTAGTAGCCAATCTGTTCAAGCCTGTTTCTGTGAGTAGTGTAGATGATGGTAGAGCTAATTAGTAATCACTCGATGACCATGAAAAATCACCACATAGCATGCAAAAACAGAGCATCCAGTTTATGGATGATATGTACTAATATCCCCTATATCAGAACCTTGAAAGCTGAGCTACCCCCTAGTTGACCTTTTTGAGCCTCTACCTTGCCTTTTGTTCACCCCATCACGATCTCCTTCCCATTCCTCAATTCCTTCACTAACTGGACACCAATACTTTAAAGGAATGTGTGAATTCAGGGAAAGCAAATACTCCGCCCTAGTTGAGAGAAATAGAGAGAAAAGAATAGCCTCATAATGAGGATTATCCCCCTAAAAAAAAGAGCAATGAGCAAGAAAAGAAAAAACGAGACAAATGCTCTGAAAAATTAGAATGAGAAGGGCCAGGAAAAGATAGAAAATGAAAGAAAAGAAAAAGGTCAAAAGGCCAAGAAGCCAAAGAAAAAGGGGAGACAATAGAGAAGAAAAGAGGAAGTAAAAGATGAAATATTTGAGCTAGTGAGTGGAGAGTATGTGAAATCAAGAAAGACTCTGAATTCACATGATTCCTTTTTAGTAAGTCCTAAGCCTTTATCACCTTCACCTCGCCCCGTTACAACCCTTTGTAAGACCCTTTAATTAGTGTTGTGATTTATTGAAGTGGTGGAGATTTGATAGAAGAACAAGCCTATGGAAATTTCTTGGTTTTGTCCTAAAATGAGTGAAAATCTAACCCTCCAAACACTTGTGAAATGAGTAAATATCATTCCCATGAGAGAGAATTCATCCCTCACCATTTACACTCCCTAGAATTTAAATGGCTATTATGCATATATTTACTTTCTTGTATCATCATTATGACTTTTTCATGACTTGACCACCCTATTTTACCCTATTACATGGAAACTTTCCTTTTTACACTTTAATGAGTAAGAATTGAGCCTATATCACTTTGCATTGAGAGTTACCTTAGGAAATTTGGGGAATATTACATTGCATATTGAATGATTTGCATTATGAAATGATGATTGAATTCCAGAAATCCCATGTGAATTGATTCTGAGGCCAAATATGGTTAGTAAGTCTATTTTGTGTGAAAGCCTTGTTATCTTGCATGAATGCTTATGTTTGATTTTACTCGGGACGAGTAAAAAGATAAGTGTGGGGGAGTTTGATAATTACATTTTATATAGATTATTTAGCCTCAATTCCCTTACATTTAAAGTCCCAACTATGTTAAAAACACTTTGCTTTTGATTAGATTTCATTATGTTGCAGGTGCACAAGCCGAAAGGAGCAAAATAGAGCAAAATGGCATTCTGCCATTAGGCGCTGTGGCGCCATCTACCAGAGACGCAAGTTGGCATTCTGCTAATGAGCGCCGTGGTGCCCAGAGTCTGCGCCGTGGCGCCTAGGACCTATTTTAGAGTTGTTTTGTGACTTCTAAGCCCAGTAGACTTCTAAGAAGTTGTGCAATGCAAGGATTAGAAGTCCACAACCTAGAAAACTCTCCGGAATAGAGCTTCAAGAGGAATTAAAGTCTTGAAGTGTGAAGCCCAATTAAAGCCTTAGTTAGGATAGGATTAGGATTCACTTGTAATTAGTCTTTTATTATTATTTGGAATCCTAATAAGAGTCTAATTAGGATTAGATGCATTATAAATAGATCAAGAGGACTGAACACAAGACACGAAGAAAAAGAGCAGCAGCAACATACCAAGATCCAGAGCAAGGCATCACTTCCTTTTATTTCTTCTACTCTTTAATGTTTACTTACTTTATCATTATGTGTCTACGTATTATCATGTGCAACTAAACTTCCTTCTAGGGCCAAGATGTAGCCCGATCTGATTGTATAGACAACTTGAGGAAGTTATGACAATTCATGTTTTATTCAATTGAGATTTACTTTTCTGCACTTTACTCTTGATTGATCTAGCCAATTAATTGAGGGAAATCAGTAGGTTAGCTATGATACCGACTGGAGATTAGTTAATCTAGACCAAGAGAATTAAATCCATAGTGGAGCTAAGGACAGACTAGTACCGAGGACCCTGTGTAGTCACATGGGAATTAGGGCGTTCCCCTAATCTCCCTAAAGGGATGTCCATAGATCTTAATGTAATTATAGTTGTTACAACTCGCACAGACCAACAGCAGGGTTGGTAATTATAATTAGATTTGATCTGACCTAATGCCAAGGATGATTGATTAAATTAGGGAATCCTGGCTAGCAATTGATAATTCTATAACTGCATAACTGAATCAAGGAAGTCTATACATGAAGATTGTGGTGAAATCTGAATCCCTAGATTCCTCATCATTATTCTCTCAATCAATTCTGCTGTATACTTTTCTGTTATTGCTTACTTAATTTTCTGCATTTAATTACCTTACCTATCTCATCACAATTTGACCGCTTGAATAATACTGGACTTCTATTACTCTAGTAATCAATATCAATCCCTTAGGTACGACAAACCCCAAAATACTTGCTCACTATACCGATAGTGTATACCTGCACTGTGTTCCACACATTACATATTGTTCCACATCCATATACATTCACGCCACACTCACACACTAAATCTATCCATTCTCGACACTCACTTAGGAGCAATCACCAACGAAGAGAGATTTGGTCCAACAATCATCCAAATTGACCAAGTTCGTCCATTTTGGCCTTTCTCTATTTCGACTAGCTTCAAATTTGACCCAAGCCAAATGTAAAGCATAGGTTGTTGTAATATGAAACAATAAACCATGTGGAGAAGTTTGAGACCAACAAAGAGAAATTGGTCCATGAATCATCCAACTTAACCAAGTTCGTCCATTTTGGCCTTTCTTTATTTCGACTAGCTTCAAAGTTGACCGAAGCCAAATGTTAAGCATAGATTGATGTAGTATGACACATTAAACCCTTTAATGAACGTTGGAACCAAGGAAAAAAGAATTGGTCCAAGAATCATCTAACTTAATCAAGTTCGTCTATTTTGGTCTTTCTTTATTTCGACTAGCTTCAAAGTTGACATAAGCTAAACATCATGCATAGATTGATGTAATATGACATAATAAAGCATGTGGGGAAGTTAGAGAACAACAAAGAGAGATTAGTTCAAGAATCATCCAAGTTAACCAAGTTCGTCCATTTTGGTCTTTCTTCATTTCGACTAGCTCCAAAGTTGACCCAAGCCCAATGTCAAGCATAGATTAATGTAATATGACAGAATAAACCATGTGGAGAAGTTTGAGACCAACGAACAGAGATTTTGTCCAAGAATCATCCAACTTGACAAAGTTCGTCCTTTTTGGTCTTTCTTCATTTCGACTAGCTACAAAGTAGATCGAAGCCAAATGTCAAGCATAGATTGATGTAATATGACACAATAAACCATGTGGAGAAGTTTGAGACCAACGAAGAGAGATTGGTCTTAGAATCTTCCAACTTAGCCAAGTTCGTCTATTTTGGTCTTTGTCTGTTTCAACTAGCTTCAAAGTTTACCGAAGCCAAATGTCAAGCATAGATTGATGTAATATGACACAATAAACCATTTCGAGAAGTTTGAGACAAACAAAGAGAGATTGGTCCAAGAATCATCCAAGTTGATCTAGTTCGTCCATTTTGGTCTTTCTTCTTTTCGACTAGTTACAAAGTTGGTCGAAGCCAAATGTCAAGCATAGATTGATGTAATATGGCACAATAAACCTTGTGGAGAAGTTTGAGACCAACGAAGAGAGATTTGGTCAAAGAATCATCCAACTTAACCAAGTTTGTCTATTTCGTTCTATAATCATTTCGACTAGCTTCAAAGTTGACCGAAGCCAAATGTCAAGCTTAAATTGATGTAATATGACACATTAAACCCTTTGATGAAGGTTGGAACCAAGGAAAAGAGATTTTGTCCAAGAATCATCAAACTTAACCAAGTTCGTCCATTTTGGTCTTTCTTTATTTCGCCTAGCTTCAAAGTTAACTGAAGCTAAACATCATACATAGATTGATGTAATATGACAGAATAAAGCTTGTGCAGAAGTTTGAGACCAACAAAGAGAGATTGGTCCAAGAATCCTCCAAGTTGATCAAGTTCGTCCATTTTGGTCTTTCTTCATTTCGACTACCTAAAAAGTTGGTCGAAGCCAAATGTCAAGCATAGATTGATGTAATATGACACAAAAAACCTTGTGGAGAAATTTCAGATCAATGAAGAGAGATTAGTTCAAGAATCATCCAACTTGACCAAGTTCGTGTATTTGGGTCTTTCTTCATTTCGACTAGTCTCAAAGTTGGCCGAAGCTAAATGTCAAGCATCGATTGATGTAATATGACACAATAAACCATGTGGAGAAGTTTGAGACCAACGAAGACACATTTGGTCCAAGAATCATCCAACTTAACCAAGTTCGTCTATTTTGTTCTACCATCATTTCGACTAGCTTCAAAGTTGACCGAAGCCAAATGTCAAGCATAGATTGATGTAATATGACACATTAAACCCTTTGATGAAGGTTGGAACCATGGAAAAGAGATTTGGTCTAAGAATCATTTAACTTAACCAAGTTCATCCATTTTGCTCTTTCTTTATTTTGACTAGCTTCAAAGTTTACCAAAGCTATACTTCATGCATAGATTGATGTAATATGACACAATAAAGCATGTGGAGAAGTTTGAGACCAACAAAGAGTGATTGGTCCAAGAATCATCCAAGTTGATCAAGTTCGCCCATTTTGGTCTTTCATCATTTCGACTAGCTACAAAGTTGGTCGAAGCCAAATGTCAAGCATAGATTCATGTAATATCACACAATAAACCATTTCAAGAAGTTTGAGACAAACGATGAGAGATTTGTCCAACACTCATCCAAGCTGACCCATTTCGTCCATTTTGGTCTTTCTTCATTTCGACTAGCTTTAAAGTTGACCGAAGCCGAATGTCAAGCATAGATTTATGTAATATGGCGCAATAAACCATTTGGAGAAGTTTGAGACCAACGAAGAGACATTTGGTCCAAGAATCATCCAACTTAACTAAGTTCGTCTATTTTGTTGTATCATCATTTCGACTAGCTTCAAAGTTGACTGAAGTCAAATGTCAAGCATCGATTGATGTAATATGACACAATAAACCCTGTGGAAAAGTTTGAGGCCAACGAAGAGAGATTTGGCCAAGAATCATCGAAGTTGACCAAGTTAGTCCATTTTGGTCTTTCTCTATTTCGACTAGATTCAAAGTTGACCGAAGCCAAATGTCAAGCATAAATTGATGTAATATGACACATTAAACCCTTTGATCAAGGTTGGAACCATGGAAAAGAGATTTGGTCCAAGAATCATTTAACTTAACCATGTTCGCCCATTTTGGTCTTTCTTTATTTTGACTAGCTTCAAAGTTTACCGAAGCTAAACATCATGCATAGATTCATGTAATAGGACACAATAAAGCATGTGGAGAAATTTGAGACCAACAAAGAGAGATTGGTCCAAGAATCATCCAAGTTGATCAAGTTCGCCCATTTTGGTCTTTCATCATTTCAACTAGCTACAAAGTTGATCGAAGCCAAATGTCAAGCATAGATTGATGTAATATGACACAGTAAACCTTGTGGAGAAGCTTGAGATCAACGAAGAGAGATTGGTCCAAGAATAATCCAAGTTGACGAAGTTCGTCTATTTTGGTCTTTCTTCATTTCGACTAGCTTCAAAGTTGGCCGAAGCCAAATGTCAAGCATCGATTGATGTAATATGACACAATAAACCATGTGGAGAAGTTTGAGACCAACAAAGAGAAATTTGGTCCAAGAATCATCTAACCTAACTAAGTTCGTTTATTTTTTTCTATCATCATTTCGACTATCTTCAAAGTTGACCAAAGCCAAATGTCAAGCATAGATTGATGTAATATGACACAATAAACCCTGTGGAGAAGTTTGAGACCAACGAAGAGAGATTTGGCTAAGAATCATCGAAGTTGACCAAGTTAGTCCATTTTGGTCTTTCTCTATTTCGACTAGATTCAAAGTTGACCGAAGCCAAATGTCAAGCATAAATTGATGTAATATGACACATTAAACTCTTTGATGATGGTTGGAACCAAGGAAAATAGATTTTGTCCAAGGACCATCAAACTTAACCAAGTTCGTCTATTTTGGTCTATCGTCGTTTCGACTAGCTTCAAAGTTCACCGAAGCCAAATGTCAAGCATAGATTGATGTAATATGATAGAATAAACCATGTGGAGAAGTTTGAGAATAATGAAGAGAGATTTGGTCTGAGAATCATCGAACTTAACTAAGTTCGTCTATTTTGTTCTATCATCTTTTCGACAAGCTTCAAAGTTGACCGAAGCCAAATGTCAAGCATAGATTGATGTAATATGACACATTAAACCCTTTGATCAAGGTTGGAACCATGGAAAAGAGATTTGGTTTAAGAATCATTTAACTTAACCATGTTCGCCCATTTTGGTCTTTCTTTATTTTAACTAGCTTCAAAGTTTACCGAAGGTACACATCATGCATAGATTCATGTAATGGGACACAATAAAGCATGTGGAGAAATTTGAGACCAACAAAGTGAGATTGGTCCAAGAATCATCCAAGTTGATCAAGTTCGCCAATTTTGGTCTTTCATCATTTCAACTAGCTACAAAGTTGATCGAAGCCAAATGTCAAGCATAGATTGATGTAATATGACACAATAAACCATGTGGAGAAGCTTGAGATCAACGAAGAGAGATTGGTCCAAGAATCATCCAAGTTGACCAAGTTCGTCTATTTTGGACTTTCTTCATTTCGACTAGCTTCAAAGTTGGCCGAAGCCAAATGTCAAGCATCTATTAATGTAATATGACACAGTAAACCATGTGGAGAAGTTTGAGACCAACGAAGAGAAATTTGGTCCAAGAATCATCCAACCTAACCAAGTTCGTTTATTTTTTTCTATCATCATTTCGACTATCTTCAAAGTTGACTAAAGCCAAATGTCAAGCATAGATTGATGTAATATGACACAAGAAAGCATGTGGAGAAGTTTGAGACCAACAAAGAGAGATTGGTCTAAGAATCATCCAAGTTAACCAAGTTTGTCTATTTTGGTCTATCGTCGTTTCGACTAGCTTCAAAGTTCACCGAAGCCAAATGTCAAGCATAGATTGATGTAATATGACAGAATAAACCATGTGGAGAAGTTTAACACCAACGAAGAGAGATTTGGTCCGAGAATCATCCAACTTAACGAAGTTCGTCTATTTTGTTCTATCATCTTTTCGACTAGCTTCAAAGTTCACCAAAGGCAAAAGTCAACCATAAATTGATGTAATATGACACATTAAACCCTTTGATGAAGGTTAGAACTAAGGAAAATAGATTTTGTCCAAGAACCATCAAACTTGACCAAGTTCGTCCATTTTGGTCTTTCTTTATTTTGCCTAACTTCAAAGTTAACCGAAGCTAAACATCATGCATAGATATATGTAATATGACACAATAAACCATGTGGAGAAGTTTGAGACCTTCGAAGAGAGATTTGGTCAAAGAATCATCCAAGTTAGCCAAGTTCGTCTATTTTGGTCTATCGTCGTTTCGACTAGCTTCAAAGTTCACCGAAGCCAAATGTCAAGCATAGATTGATGTAATATGATAGAATAAACCATGTGGAGAAGTTTGAGACCAATGAAGAGAGATTTGGTCTGAGAATCATCCAACTTAACTAAGTTCGTCTATTTTGTTCTATCATCTTTTCGACAAGCTTCAAAGTTGACCGAAGCCAAATGTCAAGCATAGATTGATGTAATATGATAGAATAAACCATGTGGAGAAGTTTGAGACCAATGAAGAGAGATTTGGTCTGAGAATCATCCAACTTAACCAAGTTCGTCTATTTTATTCTATCATCTTTTCGACTAGCTTCAAAGTTGACTGAAGCGAAATGTCAAGCATAGATTGATGTAATATGACATAATAAACCTTGTGGAGAAGTTTAACACCAACGAAGAGAGATTTTGTCCGAGAATCATCCAACTTAACGAAGTTCGTCTATTTTGTTCTATCATCTTTTCGACTAGCTTCAAAGTTGACCGAAGCCAAACGTCAACCATAAATTAATGTAATATGACACATTAAACCCTTTGATGAAGGTTAGAACCAAGGAAAATAGATTTTGTCCAAGAACCATCAAACTTGACCAAGTTCGTCCATTTTGGTCTTTCTTTATTTCGCCTAACTTCAAAGTTAACCGAAGCTAAACATCATGCATAGATATATGTAATATGACACAATAAACCATGTGGAGAAGTTTGAGACCTTCGAAGAAAGATTTGGTCAAAGAATCATCCAAGTTAACCAAGTTCGTCTATTTTGGTCTATCGTCGTTTCTACTAGCTTCAAAGTTCACCGAAGCCAAATGTCAAGCATAGATTGATGTAATATGATAGAATAAACCATGTGGAGAAGTTTGAGACCAATGAAGAGAGATTTGGTCTGAGAATCATCCAACTTAACGAAGTTCGTCTATTTTGTTCTATCATCTTTTCGACTAGCTTCAAAGTTGACCGAAGGCAAAAGTCAACCATAAATTGATGTAATATGACACATTAAACCCTTTGATGAAGGTTAGAACTAAGGAAAATAGATTTTGTCCAAGAACCATCAAACTTGACCAAGTTCGTCCATTTTGGTCTTTCTTTATTTCGCCTAACTTCAAAGTTAACCGAAGCTAAACATCATGCATAGATATATGTAATATGACACAATAAACCATGTGGAGAAGTTTGAGACCTTCGAAGAGAGATTTGGTCAAAGAATCATCCAAGTTAACCAAGTTCGTCTATTTTGGTCTATCGTCGTTTCGACTAGCTTCAAAGTTCACCGAAGCCAAATGTCAAGCATAGATTGATGTAATATGACAAAATAAACCATGTGGAGAAGTTTGAGACCAACGAAGAGAGATATGGTCCAAGAATCATCCAACTTAACCAAGTTCGTCTATTTTGGTTTTTCTTTATTTTGCCTAGCTTCAATGTTAACCGAAGCTAAACATCATGCGTAGATTGATGTAATATGACACGATAAAGCATGTGGAGAAATTTGATACTAACGAAGACAGATTGGTCCAAGAATCATCCAAGTTGACCAAGTTCATCCATTTTGGTCTTTCTTCTTTTCTACTAGCTACAAAGTTGACCGAAGCCAAATGTCAAGCATTGATTGATGTAACATGACACAATAAACCATGTAGAGAAGTTTGAGATGAACGAAGAGAGATTTGGTCCAAGAATCATCCAACTTAACCAAGTTCGTCTATTTTTGTCTATCGTCGTTTCAACTAGCTTCAATGTTCACCGAAGACTAATGTCAAGCATAGATTGATGTAATATGACAAAATAAACCATGTGGAGAAGTTTGAGACCAACGAAGAGAGATATGGTCCAAGAATCATCCAACTTAACCAAGTTCGTCTATTTTGTTCTATCATCATTTCGGCAAGCTTCAAAGTTGACCGAAGCCAAATGTCAAGCATAGATTGATGTAATATGACACAATAAAGCATGTGGAGAAGTTTGAGACCAACAAAGAGAGATTGGTCTAAGAATCATCCAAGTTGATCAAGGTAGTCCTTTTTGGTCTTTCTTCATTTCGACTATCTAAAAAGTTGGTTGAAGCCAAATGGAAAGCATAGATTGATGTAATATGACAGAATAAACCATGTGGAGAAGTTTGACATAAACGAAAAGAGATTTGGTCCAAGAATCATCAAACTTAACCAATTTTGTCTATTTTGTTCTATCATCATTTCGACTATCTTCAAAGTTGACCGAAGCCAACTGTCAAGCATAGATTGATGTAATATGACACATTAAACCCTTTGATGAAGGTTAGAACCAAGGAAAAGAGATTTTGTCAAGAATCATCTAACTTAACCAAGTTAGTCCATTTTGGTCTTTCTTTATTTTGACTAGCTTCAAAGTTTACCGAAGCTAAACATCATGCATAGATTGATGTAATATGGCACAATAAAGCATGTGGAGTAGTTTGAGACCAACAAAGAGAGATTGGTCAAAGAATCATCCAAGTTGACCACGTTTATCCGTTTTGGTCTTTCTTCTTTTCTACTAGCTACAAAGTTGACCGAAGCCAAATGTCAAGCATTGATTGATGTAACCTGACACAATAAACCATGTAGAGAAGTTTGAGACCAACGAAGAGAGATTTGGTCCAAGAATCATCTAACTTAACCAAGTTCGTCTATTTTTGTCTATCGTCGTTTCGACTAGCTTCAATGTTCACCGAAGACAAATGTCAAGCATCGATTGATGTAATATGACAAAATAAACAATGTGGAGAAGTTTGAGACCAACGAAGAGAGATATGGTCCAAGAATCATCCAACTTAACCAAGTTCGTCTATTTTGTTCTATCATCATTTCGACTAGCTTCAAAGTTGACCGAAGCCAAATGTCAAGCATAGATTGATGTAATATGACACAATAAAGCATGTGGAGTAGTTTGAGACCAACAAAGAGAGATTGGTCTAAGAATCATCCAAGTTGACCACGTTTATCTGTTTTGGTCTTTCTTCTTTTCTACTAGCTACAAAGTTGACCGAAGCCAAATGTCAAGCATTGATTGATGTAACCTGACACAATAAACCATGTAGACAAGTTTGAGACCAACGAAGAGAGATTTGGTCCAAGAATCATCCAACTTAACCAAGTTTGTCTATTTTGTTCTATCATCATTTCGAATAGCTTCAAAGTTGACCGACGCCAAATGTCAAGCATAAATTGATGTAATATGACACATTAAACCCTTTGATGAAGGTTGGAACCAAGGAAAAGAGATTTTGTCGAAGAATCATCAAACTTAACTAAGTTCGTCCATTTTGGACTTTCTTTATTTCGCCTAAAAGTTAACCGAAGCTAAATATCATGCATAGATTGATGTAATATGACACAATAAAGCATGTGGAGAAGTTTGAGACCAACAAAGAGAGATTGGTCTAAGAATCATCAAAGTTGATCAAGTTTGTTCATTTTGGTCTTTCTTCATTTCGACTAGCTAAAAAGTTTGTCGAAGCCAAATGTCAAGCATAGATTGATGTAATATGACAGAATAAACCTTGTGTAGAAGTTTGAGATCAACGAAGAGAGATTGGTCCAAAAATCATCCAAGTTGACCAAATTCGTTTATTTTGGTCTTTCTTCATTTCGACTAGCTTGAAAGTTGACCGAAGCCAAATGTCAAGCATCAATTGATGTAATATGACACAATAAAGCATGTGCAGAAGTTTGATACAACAAAGAGAGATTGGTCCAAGAATCATCCAAGTTGACCAAGTTCGTTTATTTTGATCTTTCTTCATTTCGACTAGCTTGAAAGTTGGCGAAGCCAAATGTCAAGCATCGATTAATGTAATATGACACAATAAACCATGTAGAGAAGTTTGACGCCAACGAAGAGAGATTTGGTCCAATAACCATCCAACTTAACCAAGTTCATCTATTTTGTTGTATCATCATTTTGACTAGCTTCGAAGCTAACCGAAGCCAAATGTCAAGAATAGATTGATGTAACATGACAAAATAAAGATGTGGAGAAGTTTGAGACTAACAAAGAGAGATTGGTCCAAGAATCATCCAAGTTGCTCAAGTTCATCCATTTTGGTCTTTCTTCATTTCGGCTAGCTTCAAAGTTGGCTGAAGCTAAATGTGAAACATCTATTGATGTAATATGACACAACAAAACATGTGGAGTAGTTTGAGACCAACGAAGAGAGATTGGTCCAAGAATCATCCAAGTTGATCAACTTCATCCATTTTGGTCTTTCTTCTTTTCTACTAGCTACAAAGTTGACCGAAGCCAAATGTCAAGCATTGATTGATGTAACCTGACACAATAAACCATGTAGAGAAGTTTGAGACCAACGAAGAGAGATTTGGTCCAAGAATCATCCAAGTTGCTCAAGTTCATCCATTTTGGTCTTTCTTCATTTCGGCTAGCTTCAAAGTTGGCTGAAGCTAAATGTGAAACATCTATTGATGTAATATGACACAACAAAACATGTGGAGTAGTTTGAGACCAACGAAGAGAGATTGGTCCAAGAATCATCCAAGTTGATCAACTTCGTCCATTTTGGTCTTTCTTCATTTCGACTAGCTACAAAGTTAGTCGAAGCCAAATGTCAATCATAGATTGATGTAATATGACACAATAAACCTTGTGGAGAAGTTTGAGATCAACGAAGAGAGATTGGTCCAAGAATCATCCAAGTTGACCAAGTTCGTCTATTTTGGTCTTTCTTCATTTGTACTAGCTTCAAAGTTGGCCGAAGCTAAATGTCAAACATCGATTGATGTAACATGACACAACAAAACATGTGGAGTAGTTTGAGAACAACGAAGAGTGATTTGGTCCAAGAATCATCCAACTTAACAAAGTTCATCTATTTTGTTGTATCATCATTTCGACTAGCTTCGAAGCTACCCAAGCCAAATGTAAAGCATATATTGATGTAATATTACACAATAAAATGTGTGGAGAAGTTTGAGACCAACAAAGAGGTATTTGTCCAAGAATCATCCAAGTTGACCAAATTCTTTTATTTTGGTCTTTCATCATTTCGACTAGCTTGAAAGTTGGCCGAAGCCAAATTTCAAGCATCGATTGATGTAATATGACACAATAAAGCAAGTGCAGAAGTTTGATACCAACAAAGAGAGATTGGTCCAAGAATCATCCAAGTTAATCAAGTTCATCCATTTTGGTGTTTCTTTCTTCATCAAGCATAATTTGATGTAATATGACACATTAAACCCTTTGATGAAGGTTAGAACCAAGGAAAAGAGATTTTGTCCAAGAATCATCTAACTTAACCAAGTTAGTCCATTTTGGTCTTTCTTTATTTTGACTAGCTTCAAAGTTTACCGAAGCTAAACATCATGCATAGATTGATGTAATATGTCACAATAAAGCATGTGGAGTAGTTTGAGACCAACAAAGAGAGATTGGTCTAAGAATCATCCAAGTTGACCACGTTTATCTGTTTTGGTCTTTCTTCTTTTCTACTAGCTACAAAGTTGACCGAAGCCAAATGTCAAGCATTGATTGATGTAACCTGACACAATAAACCATGTAGAGAAGTTTGAGACCAACGAAGAGAGATTTGGTCCAAGAATCATCTAACTTAACCAAGTTCGTCTATTTTTGTCTATCGTCGTTTCGACTAGCTTCAATGTTCACCGAAGACAAATGTCAAGCATCGATTGATGTAATATGACAAAATAAACAATGTAGAGAAGTTTGAGACCAACGAAGAGAGATATGGTCCAAGAATCATCCAACTTAACCAAGTTCGTCTATTTTGTTCTATCATCATTTCGACTAGCTTCAAAGTTGACCGAAGCCAAATGTCAAGCATAGATTGATGTAATATGACACAATAAAGCATGTGGAGTAGTTTGAGACCAACAAAGAGAGATTGGTCTAAGAATCATCCAACTTAACCAAGTTTGTCTATTTTGTTCTATCATCATTTCGAATAGCTTCAAAGTTGATCGACGCCAAATGTCAAGCATAAATTGATGTAATATGAGACATTAAACCCTTTGATGAAGGTTGGAACCAAGGAAAAGAGATTTTGTCGAAGAATCATCAAACTTAACTAAGTTCGTCCATTTTGGACTTTCTTTATTTTGCCTAGCTTAAAAGTTAACCGAAGCTAAATATCATGCATAGATTGATGTAATATGACACAATAAAGCATGTGGAGAAGTTTGAGACAAACAAAGAGAGATTGGTCTAAGAATCATCAAAGTTGATCAAGTTCGTTCATTTTTGTCTTTCTTCATTTCGACTAGCTAAAAAGTTTGTCGAAGCCAAATGTCAAGCATAGAATGATGTAATATGATAGAATAAACCTTGTGGAAAAGTTTGAGATCAACGAAGAGAGATTGGTCCAAAAATCATCCAAGTTGACCAAATTCGTTTATTTTGGTCTTTCTTCATTTCGACTAGCTTGAAAGTTGGCCGAAGCCAAATGTCAAGCATCAATTGATGTAATATGACAAAATAAACAATGTGGAGAAGTTTGAGACCAACGAAGAGAGATATGGTCCAAGAATCATCCAACTTAACCAAGTTCGTCTATTTTGTTCTATCATCATTTCGACTAGCTTCAAAGTTGACCGAAGCCAAATGTCAAGCATAGATTGATGTAATATGACACAATAAAGCATGTGGAGTAGTTTGAGACCAACAAAGAGAGATTGGTCTAAGAATCATCCAAGTTGACCACGTTTATCTGTTTTGGTCTTTCTTCTTTTCTACTAGCTACAAAGTTGACCGAAGCCAAATGTCAAGCATTGATTGATGTAACCTGACACAATAAACCATGTAGACAAGTTTGAGACCAACGAAGAGAGATTTGGTCCAAGAATCATCCAACTTAACCAAGTTTGTCTATTTTGTTCTATCATCATTTCGAATAGCTTCAAAGTTGACCGACGCCAAATGTCAAGCATAAATTGATGTAATATGACACATTAAACCCTTTGATGAAGGTTGGAACCAAGGAAAAGAGATTTTGTCGAAGAATCATCAAACTTAACTAAGTTCGTCCATTTTGGACTTTCTTTATTTCGCCTAGCTTAAAAGTTAACCGAAGCTAAATATCATGCATAGATTGATGTAATATGACACAATAAAGCATGTGGAGAAGTTTGAGACCAACAAAGAGAGATTGGTCTAAGAATCATCAAAGTTGATCAAGTTTGTTCATTTTGGTCTTTCTTCATTTCGACTAGCTAAAAAGTTTGTCGAAGCCAAATGTCAAGCATAGATTGATGTAATATGACAGAATAAACCTTGTGTAGAAGTTTGAGATCAACGAAGAGAGATTGGTCCAAAAATCATCCAAGTTGACCAAATTCGTTTATTTTGGTCTTTCTTCATTTCGACTAGCTTGAAAGTTGACCGAAGCCAAATGTCAAGCATCAATTGATGTAATATGACACAATAAAGCATGTGCAGAAGTTTGATACAACAAAGAGAGATTGGTCCAAGAATCATCCAAGTTGACCAAGTTCGTTTATTTTGATCTTTCTTCATTTCGACTAGCTTGAAAGTTGGCGAAGCCAAATGTCAAGCATCGATTAATGTAATATGACACAATAAACCATGTAGAGAAGTTTGACGCCAACGAAGAGAGATTTGGTCCAATAACCATCCAACTTAACCAAGTTCATCTATTTTGTTGTATCATCATTTTGACTAGCTTCGAAGCTAACCGAAGCCAAATGTCAAGAATAGATTGATGTAACATGACAAAATAAAGATGTGGAGAAGTTTGAGACTAACAAAGAGAGATTGGTCCAAGAATCATCCAAGTTGCTCAAGTTCATCCATTTTGGTCTTTCTTCATTTCGGCTAGCTTCAAAGTTGGCTGAAGCTAAATGTGAAACATCTATTGATGTAATATGACACAACAAAACATGTGGAGTAGTTTGAGACCAACGAAGAGAGATTGGTCCAAGAATCATCCAAGTTGATCAACTTCATCCATTTTGGTCTTTCTTCTTTTCTACTAGCTACAAAGTTGACCGAAGCCAAATGTCAAGCATTGATTGATGTAACCTGACACAATAAACCATGTAGAGAAGTTTGAGACCAACGAAGAGAGATTTGGTCCAAGAATCATCCAAGTTGCTCAAGTTCATCCATTTTGGTCTTTCTTCATTTCGGCTAGCTTCAAAGTTGGCTGAAGCTAAATGTGAAACATCTATTGATGTAATATGACACAACAAAACATGTGGAGTAGTTTGAGACCAACGAAGAGAGATTGGTCCAAAAATCATCCAAGTTGACTAGCTTCAAAGTTTACCGAAGCTAAACATCATGCATAGATTGATGTAATATGTCACAATAAAGCATGTGGAGTAGTTTGAGACCAACAAAGAGAGATTGGTCTAAGAATCATCCAAGTTGACCACGTTTATCTGTTTTGGTCTTTCTTCTTTTCTACTAGCTACAAAGTTGACCGAAGCCAAATGTCAAGCATTGATTGATGTAACCTGACACAATAAACCATGTAGAGAAGTTTGACGCCAACGAAGAGAGATTTGGTCCAATAATCATCCAACTTAACCAAGTTCATCTTTTTTGTTCTATCATCATTTCAACTAGCTTCAAAGTTTACCGACGCGAAATGTCAAGCATAGATTGATGTAATATGACAGAATATAGCATGTGGAGAAGGTTGAGAACAACATAGAGAGATTGGTCCAAGAATCATCCAAGTTAATCAAGTTCATCCATTTTGGTCTTTCTTCATTTCGACTAGCTTCAAAGTTGGCTGAAGCTAAATGTCACACATCGATTGATGTAATATGACACAACAAAACATGTGGAGTAGTTTGAGACCAACGAAGAGTGATTGGTCCAAGAATCATCCAAGTTGATCAACTTCGTCCATTTTGGTCTTTCTTCATTTCGACTAGCTTCAAAGTTAGCCGAAGCCAAATCTCAAGCATCGATTGATGTAATATGACACAATAAACATTGTGGAGAAGTTTGAGATCAACGAAGAGAGATTGGTCCAAGAATCATCCAAGTTGACCAAGTTCGTCTATTTTGGTCATTCTTCATGTGGACTAGCTTCAAAGTTAGCCGAAGCCAAATCTCAAGCATCAATTGATGTAATATGACACAAGAAACAATGTGGAGAAGTTTGAGAACAACATAGAGAGATTGGTCCAAGAATCATCCAAGTTAATCAAGTTCATCCATTTTGGTATTTCTTCATTTCGACTAGCTTCAAAGTTTGCCGAAGCTAAATGTTAAGCATCGATTGATGTAATATGACACAACAAACCATGTGGAGAAATTTGAGACCAACGAAGAGTGATTTGGTCCAAGAATCATCCAACTTAACAAAGTTCATCTATTTTGTTGTATCATCATTTCGACTAGCTTCAAAGCTAACCGAAGCCAAATGTCAAGAATAGATTGATGTAACATGACAAAATAAAGCATGTGGAGAAGTTTGAGACCAACAAAGAGAGATGGGTCCAAGAATCATCCAAGTTGCTCAAGTTCATCCATTTTGGTCTTTCTTCATTTCGGCTAGCTTCAAAGTTGGCTGAAACTAAATGTGAAACATCTATTGATGTAATATGACACAACAAAACATGTGGAGTAGTTTGAGACCAACGAAGAGAGTTTGGTCCAAGAATCATCCAAGTTGATCAACTTCGTCCATTTTGGTCTTTCTTCATTTCGACTAGCTACAAAGTTAGTCGAAGCCAAATGTCAAGAATAGATTGATGTAACATGACAAAATAAAGCATGTGGAGAAGTTTGACACCAACAAAGAGAGATTGGTCCAAGAATCATCCAAGTTGCTCAAGTTCATCCATTTTGGTCTTTCTTCATTTCGGCTAGCTTCAAAGTTGGCTGAAGCTAAATGTGAAACATCTATTGATGTAATATGACACAACAAAACATGTGGAGTAGTTTGAGACCAACGAAGAGAGATTGGTCCAAGAATCATCCAAGTTGATCAACTTCGTCCATTTTGGTCTTTCTTCATTTCGACTAGCTACAAAGTTAGTCGAAGCCAAATGTCAATCATAGATTGATGTAATATGACACAATAAACCTTGTGGAGAAGTTTGAGATCAACGAAGAGAGATTGGTCCAAGAATCATCCAAGTTGACCAAGTTCGTCTATTTTGGTCTTTCTTCATTTGGACTAGCTTCAAAGTTGGCCGAAGCTAAATGTCAAACATCGATTGATGTAACATGACACAACAAAACATGTGGAGTAGTTTGAGAACAACGAAGAGTGATTTGGTCCAAGAATCATCCAACTTAACAAAGTTCATCTATTTTGTTGTATCATCATTTCGACTAGCTTCGAAGCTACCCAAGCGAAATGTAAAGCATATATTGATGTAATATTACACAATAAAATGTGTGGAGAAGTTTGAGACCAACAAAGAGAGATTGGTCGAAGATTATCTAAGCTGATGAACTTCGTCCATTTTGGTCCTTCTTCATTTCGACTAGCTACAAAGTTAGTAGAAGCCAAATGTCAATCATAGATTGATGTAATATGACACCATAAAGCAAGTGGAGAAGTTTGAGACCAACAAAGAGAGATTGGTCCAAGAATCATCCAAGTTGACCAAGTTTGTCTATTTTGGTCTTTCTTCATTTGGACTAGCTTCAAAATTGGCCGAAGCCAAATCTCAAGCATCGATTGATGTAATATGACACAATAAACTATGTGGAGAAGTTTGAGACCAACGAAGAAAAATTTGGTCCAAGAATCATCCAACTTAACCAAGTTCGTCTATTTTGTTCTATCATCATTTTCACTAGTTTCAAAGTTGACCGAAGCCAAATGTAAAGCATAAATTGATGTAATATGACACATTAAACCCTTTCATGAAGGTTGGAACCAAGGAAAAGAGATTTTGTCCAAGAATCATCAAACTTAACCAAGTTCGTCCATTTTGGTATTTATTTATTTCGCCTAGCTTCAAAGTTAACCGAAGCTAAACATCATGCATAGATTGATGTAATATGACACAATAAAGTAAGTGGAGAAGTTTGAGACCAACGAAGAGAGATTGGTCCAAGAATCATCCAAGTGGATTAAGTTCGTCCCTTTTGGTCTTTCTTCATTTCGACTAGCTTCAAAGTTGGCCGAACCTAATGTCAAACATCGATTGATGTAATATGACACAACAAAACATGTGGAGTAGTTTGAGACCAACGAAGAGTGATTTGGTCCAAGAATCATCCAACTTAACAAAGTTCATCTATTTTGTTGTATCATCATTTCGACTAGCTTCAAAGCTGACCGAAGCCAAATGTCAAGAATAGATTGATGTAACATGACAAAATAAAGCATGTGGAGAAGTTTGAGACCAACAAAGAGAGATTGGTCCAAGAATCATCCAAATTGCTCAAGTTCATCCATTTTGATCTTTCTTCATTTCGGCTAGCTTCAAAGTTGGCCGAAGATAAATGTCAAACATCTATTGATGTAATATGACACAACAAAACATGTGGAGTAGTTTGAGACCAACGAAGAGTGATTTGGTCCAAGAATCATCCAACTTAACAAAGTTCATATATTTTGTTGTATCATCATTTCGACTAGCTTCAAAGCTAACCGAAGCCAATTGTAAAGCATATATTGATGTAATATTACACAATAAAACATGTGGAGAAGTTTGAGACCAACAAAGAGAGATTGGTCGAAGAATTATCCAAGTTGACCAAGTTCGTCCATTTTGGCTTTCTTCATTTCGACTAGCTACGAAGTTGTTCGAATCCAAATGTCAAGCATGGATTGATGTAATATGACACAATAAACCATTTCGAGAAGTTTGAGACAAACGAAGAGAGATTGGTCCAAGAATCATCCAAGTGGATTAAGTTCGTCCCTTTTGGACTTTCTTCATTTCGACTAGCTTCAAAGTTGGCCGAACCTAATGTCAAACATCGATTGATGTAATATGACACAACAAAACATGTGGAGTAGTTTGAGACCAACGAAGAGTGATTTGGTCCAAGAATCATCCAACTTAACAAAGTTCATATATTTTGTTGTATCATCATTTCGACTAGCTTCAAAGCTGACCGAAGCCAAATGTCAAGAATAGATTGATGTAACATGACAAAATAAAGCATGTGGAGAAGTTTGAGACCAACAAAGAGAGATTGGTCCAGGAATCATCCAAATTGCTCAAGTTCATCCATTTTGATCTTTCTTCATTTCGGCTAGCTTCAAAGTTGGCCGAAGATAAATGTCAAACATCTATTGATGTAATATGACACAACAAAACATGTGGAGTAGTTTGAGACCAACGAAGAGTGATTTGGTCCAAGAATCATCCAACTTAACAAAGTTCATATATTTTGTTGTATCATCATTTCGACTAGCTTCAAAGCTAACCGAAGCCAATTGTAAAGCATATATTGATGTAATATTACACAAGAAAACATGTGGAGAAGTTTGAGACCAACAAAGAGAGATTGGTCGAAGAATTATCCAAGTTGACCAAGTTCGTCCATTTTGGCTTTCTTCATTTCGACTAGCTACGAAGTTGTTCGAATCCAAATGTCAAGCATGGATTGATGTAAATGACACAATAAACCATTTCGAGAAGTTTGAGACAAACGAAGAGAGATTGGTCCAAGAATCATCCAAGTGGATTAAGTTCGTCCCTTTTGGTCTTTCTTCATTTCGACTAGCTTCAAAGTTGGCCGAACCTAATGTCAAACATCGATTGATGTAATATGACACAACAAAACATGTGGAGTAGTTTGAGACCAACGAAGAGTGATTTGGTCCAAGAATCATCCAACTTAACAAAGTTCATATATTTTGTTGTATCATCATTTCGACTAGCTTCAAAGCTGACCGAAGCCAAATGTCAAGAATAGATTGATGTAACATGACAAAATAAAGCATGTGGAGAAGTTTGAGACCAACAAAGAGAGATTGGTCCAGGAATCATCCAAATTGCTCAAGTTCATCCATTTTGATCTTTCTTCATTTTGACTAGCTTCAAAGTTGGCCGAAGCCAAATCTCAAGCATAGATTGATGTAATATGACACAATAAACCCTGCGGAGAAGTTTGAGAGCAACGAAGAGAGATTGGTCCAAGAAACATCCAAGTTGTCCAAGTTCGTATATTTTGGTCTTTCTTCATAGCTTCAAAGTTGGCCGAAGCCAAATGTCAAGCATAGATTGATGTAATATGACACAATAAACCCTGCGGAGAAGTTTGAGAGCAACAAAGAGAGATTGGCCCAAGTATCATCCAAGTTGAGCACGTTCGTCTATTTTGGTCTTTCTTCATTTCAACTTGCTACAAAGTTGGCCGAAGCTGAATGTCAAGCATCGATTGATATAATATGACACAATCAACCATGTGGAGATGTTTGAGACCATCAAAGAAAAATTTGGTCCAAGAATTATCCAACTTAACCAAGTTCGTCTATTTTGTTCAATCATCATTTTAACTAGTTTCAAAGTTGACCGAAGCCAAATGTCAAGCATCGATTGATGTAATATGACACAATAAACCCTATGGAGAAGTTTGGGATCAACAAAGAGAGATTGGTCTAGGAATCATCCAAGTTGACCCAGTTCGTCCATTTTCGTCTTTCTTCATTTCGACTAGCTTTAAAGTTGACCGAAGCCGAATGTCAAGCATAGATTTTTGTAATATGACACAATAAACCCTATGGAAAAGTTTGAGAGCAACGAAGAGAGATTGGTCCAAGAATCATCCAAGTTGACCAAGTTCGTCTATTTTGGTCTTTCTTCATTTCGACTTGCTTCAAGGTTGGCCGAAGCTAAATGTCAAGCATCGATTGATATAATATAACACAATAAACCATGTGGAGAAGTTTGAGACCATCGAAGAAAAATTTGTCCAAGAATCATCCAACTTAAGCAAGGTCGTCTATTTTGTTCTATCATCATTTTGACTAGTTTCAAAGTTGACCGAATCCAAATGTCAAGCATCGATTGATGTAATATGCCACAATAAACCCTGTGGAGAAGTTTGAGATCAACAAAGATAGATTGGTCCAAGAATCATCCAAGTTGATCCAGTTCGTTCATTTTGGTCTTTCTCTTTTCGACTAGCTTTAAAGTTGACCGAAGCCGAATGTCAAGCGTAGATTTTTGTAATATGATGCAATAAACCCTGTGGAGAAGTTTGGGATCAACAAAGAGAGATTGGTCTAGGAATCATCCAAGTTGACCCAGTTCGTCCATTTTCGTCTTTCTTCATTTCGACTAGCTTTAAAGTTGACCGAAGCCGAATGTCAAGCATAGATTTTTGTAATATGACACAATAAACCATGGAAAAGAGATTTGGTCCAAGTATCATCTAACTTAACCAAGTTCGTCCATTTTGGTCTTTCTTTATTTCGACTAGCTTCAAAGATGGTCGAAGCCAAATGTCAAGCACAGATTGATGTAATATGACACAATAAACCTTGTGGAGAAGTTTGAGCACAACGAAGAGAGATTGGTCCAAGAATCTTCCAGGCTGACCAAGTTCGTCTATTTTGGTCTTTCTTTATTTCGACTAGCTTCCAAGTTGGTTGAAGCCAAATGTCAAGCATAGATTGATGCAATATGACACAATAAAGTTGTGGAGAAGTTTGAGATCAAGAAAGAGAGATTGGTCGAAGACTCATCCAGGTTGACCAAGTTCGTCTATTTTGGTCTTTCTTCATTTCGACTAGCTTCAAAGTTGGCCGAACCCAAATGTCAAGCATCGATTGATGTAATTTCACACAATAACCCCTGTGGAGAAGTTTGAGACCAACGAAGAGAGATTTGGTCCAAGAATCATCCAAGTTGACTAAGTTAGTCTATTTTGGTCTTTCTCTGTTTTGACTAGCTTCAAAGTTGACCGAAGCCAAATGTTAAGCATAGATTAATGTCATATGACAAAATAAAGCATGTGGAGAAGTTTTACACCAACAAAGAGAGATTGTTCCAAGAATCATCCAAGTTGACCAAGTTCGTCTATTTTGGTCTTTCTTAATTTCGACTAGCTTCAAAGTTTCCCAAAGCCAAATCTCAAGCATAGATTGATGTAATATGACACAATAAACCCTGCGGAAAATTTTGAGAGCAACGAAGAGAGATTGATCCAAGAATCATCCAAGTTGACCACGTTCATCTATTTTGGTCTTTCTTCATTTCGACTAGCTTGAAGGTTGACCGAAGCCAAATGTCAAGGATAGATTAATGTAATATGCCAAAATAAAGCATGTGGAGAAGTTTTAGACCAACAAAGAGAGATTGTTCCAAGAATCATCCAAGTTGACCAAGTTCGTCTATTTTGGTCTTTCTTCATTTCGACTAGCTTCAAAGTTGGCCGAAGCCGAATTTCAAGCATCGATTAATGTAATTTCACACAATAACCCCTGTGGAGAAGTTTAAGACCAACGAAGAGAGATTTGGTCCAAGAGTCATCCATGTTGTCTAAGTTAGTCCATTTTGGTCTTTCTCTATTTTGACTAGCTTCAAAGTTGACCGAAGCCAAATGTCAAGGATAGATTAATGTAATATGCCAAAATAAAGCATGTGGAGAAGTTTTAGACCAACAAAGAGAGATTGTTCCAAGAATCATCCAAGTTGACCAAGTTCGTCTATTTTGGTCTTTCTTCATTTCCACTTGCTTCAAAGTTGGCCGAAGCTGAATGTCAAGCATCGATTGATATAATATGACACAATAAACCATGTGGAGAAGTTTGAGACCATCTAAGAAAAATTTGGTCCAAGAATCATCCAACTTAACCAAGTTCGTCTATTTTGTTCTATCATCATTTTGACTAGTTTCAAAGTTAACCGAACCAAATGTCAAGCATCAATTGATGTAATAGGACACAATAAACCCTGTGGAGAAGTTTGAGATCAACATAGAGAGTTTGGTCCAAGAATCATCCAAGTTGACCTTGTTCGTCCATTTTGGTATTTCTTCATTTCGACTAGCTGTAAAGTTGGCCGAAGCCGAATGTCAAGCATCGATTAATGTAATTTCACACAATAACCCCTGTGGAGAAGTTTAAGACCAACAAAGAGAGATTTGGTCCAAGAATCATCCATGTTGACTAAGTTAGTCCATTTTGGTCTTTCTCTGTTTTGACTAGCTTCAAAGTTGACCAAAGCCAAATGTCAAGGATAGATTAATGTAATATGCCAAAATAAAGCATGTGGAGAAGTTTTAGACCAACAAAGAGAGATTGTTCCAAGAATCATCCAAGTTGACCAAGTTCGTCTATTTTGGTCTTTCTTTATTTCGACTAGCTTCAAAGTTTCCCAAAGCCAAATCTCAAGCATAGATTTATGTAATATGACACAATAAACCCTGTGGAAAAGTTTGAGAGCAACGAAGAGAGATTGGTCCAAGAATCATCCAAGTTGACCAAGTTCGTATATTTTGGTCTTTCTTGATTTCGACTAGCTTCAAAGTTGGCCGAAGCCAAATGTCAAGCATCGATTGATGTAATATGACACAATAAACCGTAGGAGAAGTTTGAGATCAACGAAGAGAGATTGGTCCAAGAATCATCCAAGTTGACCACGTTCGTCTATTTTGGTCTTTCCTCATTTTGACTTGCTTGAAAGTTGGTCGAAGCCAAATGTCAAGCACAGATTGATGTAATATGACATAATAAACATTGTGGAGAAGTTTGAGAACAACGAAGAGAGATTGGTCCAAGAATCTTCCAGGTTGACCAAGTTCGTCTATATTGGTCTTTCTTTATTTTGACTAGCTTCCAAGTTGGTCGAAGCCAAATGTCAAGCATAGATTGATGCAATATGACACAATAAACCTTGTGGAGAAGTTTGAGATCAACAAAGAGAGATTGATCCAAGACTCATCTAGGTTGACCAAGTTCGTCTATTTTGGTCTTTCTTTATTTCGACTAGCTTCAAAGTTTCCCAAAGCCAAATCTCAAGCATAGATTTATGTAATATGACACAATAAACCCTGTGGAAAAGTTTGAGAGCAACGAAGAGAGATTGGTCCAAGAATCATCCAAGTTGAACAAGTTCGTATATTTTGGTCTTTCTTGATTTCGACTAGCTTCAAAGTTGGCCGAAGCCAAATGTCAAGCATCGATTGATGTAATATGACACAATAAACCGTAGGAGAAGTTTGAGATCAACGAAGAGAGATTGGTCCAAGAATCATCCAAGTTGACCACGTTCGTCTATTTTGGTCTTTCCTCATTTTGACTTGCTTGAAAGTTGGTCGAAGCCAAATGTCAAGCACAGATTGATGTAATATGACATAATAAACCTTGTGGAGAAGTTTGAGAACAACGAAGAGAGATTGGTCCAAGAATCTTCCAGGTTGACCAAGTTCGTCTATATTGGTCTTTCTTTATTTTGACTAGCTTCCAAGTTGGTCGAAGCCAAATGTCAAGCATAGATTGATGCAATATGACACAATAAACCTTGTGGAGAAGTTTGAGATCAACAAAGAGAGATTGATCCAAGACTCATCTAGGTTGACCAAATTCGTCTATTTTGGTCTTTCTTCATTTCGACTAGCTTCAAAGTTGGCCGAACCCAAATGTCAAGCATCGATTGATGTAATTTCACACAATAACCCCTGTGGAGAAGTTTGAGACCAACGAAGAGAGATTGGTCCAAGAATCATCCAAGTTGACCACGCTCGTCTATTTTGGTCTTTCCTCATTTCGACTAGCTTCAAAGTTGGCCGAACCCAAATGTTAAGCATCGATTGATGTAATATGACACAATAAACCTTGTGGAGAAGTGTTAGACCAACAAAGAGAGGTTGTTACAAGAATCATCCAAGTTGACCAAGTTCGTCTATTTTGGTCTTTATTCATTTCGACTAACTTGAAAGTTGGCCGAAGCCAAATCTCATGCATAGATTTATGTAATATGACACAATAAACCCTGTGCAGAAGTTTGAGAGCAACGACGAGAGATTGGTCCAAGTATCATCCAACTTAGCCAAGTTCGTCCATTTTGGTCTTTCTTCATTTCGACTAGCTTTAAAGTTGGCCGAAGCCAAATCTCAAGCATAGATTGATGTAATATTCCAAAATAAAGCATGTGGAGAAGTTTTAGACCAACAAAGAGAGATTGTTCCAAGAATCATCCAAGTTGACCAAGTTCGTGTATTTTGGTCTTTCTTCATTTCAACTAGCTTCAAAGTTGGCCAAACCCAAATGTCAAGCATCGATTGATGTAATTTCACACAATAACCCCTGTCGAGAAGTTTGAGACCAACGAAGAGAGATTTCGTCCAAGAATCATCCAAGCTGACTAAGTTAGTCCATTTTGGTCTTTCTCTGTTTTGACTAGCTTTAAAGTTGACCGAAGCCAAATGTAGAAGTTTTAGACCAACAAAGAGAGATTGTTCCAAGAATCATCCAAATTGACCACGTTCGTCTATTTTGGTCTTTCCTCATTTCGACTAGCTTCAAAGTTGGCCGACGCCAACTGTCAAGCATCGATTGATGTAATATGACACAATAAACCCTGTGGAGAAATTTGAGATCAACATAGAGAGTTTGGTCCAAGAATTATCCAAGTTGACCCAGTTCGTCCATTTTGGTCTTTCTTCATTTCGACTAGCTGTAAAGTTGGCCGAAGCCGAATGTCAAGCATCGATTGATGTAATTTCACACAATAACCCCTGTGGAGAAGTTTGAGACCAACAAAGAGAGATTTGGTCCAAGAATCATCCATGTTGACTAAGTTAGTCCATTTTGGTCTTTCTCTGTTTTGACTAGCTTCAAAGTTGACCGAAGCCAAATGTCAAGGATAGATTAATGTAATATGCCAAAATAAAGCATGTGGAGAAGTTTGAGAGCAACGAAGAGAGATTGGTCCAAGAATCATCCAAGTTGACCAAGTTGGTATATTTTGGTCTTTCTTCATTTCGACTAGCTTCAAAGTTGGCCGAAGCCAAATGTCAAGCATAGATTGATGTAATATGACACAATAAACCCTGCGGAGAGGTGTGAGAGCAACGAAGAAAGATTGGTCCAAGAATCATCCAAGTTAACCACGTTCGTCTATTTTGGTCTTTCCTCATTTCGACTAGCTTCAAAGTTGGCCGAAGACAAATGTCAAGCATCGATTGATGTAATATGACACAATAAACGTTGTGGAGAAGTTTGAGATCAACAAAGAGAGATTGGTCTAAGACTCATCCACGTTGACCAAGTTCGTCTATTTTGGTCTTTCTTCATTTCGACTAGCTTCAAAGTTGGCCAAACCCAAATGTCAAACATCGATTGATGTAATTTCACACAATAAGCCCTGTGGAGAAGTTTGAGACCAACGAAGAGAGATTTGGTCCAAGAATCATCCAAGTTGACTAAGTTAGTCCATTTTGGTCTTTCTCTATTTTGACTAGCTTTAAAGTTGACCGAAGCCAAATGTCAAGCATAGATTAATGTAATATGCCAAAACAAAGCATGTGGAGAAGTTTTAGACCAACAAAGAGAGATTGTTCCAAGAATCATCCAAGTTGACCAAGTTCGTTTATTTTGGTCTTTATTCATTTCGACTAGCTTCAAAGTTGCCCGAAGCCAAATCTCAAGCATAGATTTATGTAATATGACACAACAAACCCTGTGGAGAAGTTTGAGAGCAACGAGGAGAGATTGGTCCAAGAATCATCCATGTTGACCACGTTCGTCTATTTTGGTCTTTCCTCATTTCGACTAGCTTCAAAGTTGGCCGAAGCCAAATCTCAAGCATAGATTGATGTAATATGACACAATAAACCCTGTGGAGAAGTTTGAGATCTACGAAGAGAGATTGGTCCATGAATCATCCAAGTGGACCAAGTTCGTCTATTTTGGTCTTTTTTCATTTCGACTTGCTTCAAAGTTAGCCGAAGCCGAATGTCAAGCATTGATTTTTGTAATATGACGCAATAAACCATGGAAAAGAGATTTGGTCCAAGTATCATCTAACTTAACCAAGTTCGTCCATTTTGGTCTTTCTTTATTTCGACTAGCTTCAAAGTTGGTCGAAGCCAAATGTCAAGCATAGATTGATGTAATATGACATAATAAACCTTGTGGAGAAGTTTGAGAACAACGAAGAGAGATTGTCCCAAGAATCTTCCAGGTTGACCAAGTTCGTCTATTTTGGTATTTCTTTATTTCGACTAGCTTCCAAGTTGGTCGAACCCAAATGTGAAGCATAGATTGATGCAATATGACACAATAAACATTGTGGAGAAGTTTGAGATCAACAAAGAGAGATTGGCCCAAGAGTCTTCCAGGTTGACCAAGTTCGTCCATTTTGGTCTTTCTTCATTTCTACTAGATTCAAAGTTGGCCGAACCCAAATGTCAAGCATCGCTTGATGTAATTTCACACAATAACCCTTGGGGAGAAGTTTGAGACCAACGAAAAGAGATTTGGTCCAAGAATCATCCAAGTTGACTAAGTTAGTCCATTTTGGTCTTTCTCTGTTTTGACTAGCTTCAAAGTTGACCGAAGCTAAATGTCAAGCATAGATTAATGTAATATGACAAAATAAAGCATGTGGAGAAGTTTGAGACCCACAAAGAGAGATTGTTCCATGAATCATCCAAGTTGACCAAGTTCGTCTATCTTGGTCTTTCTTCATTTCGACTAGCTTCAAAGTTAGCCGAAGCCAATTGTCAAGTAGAGATTGATGTAATATGACAAAATAACCCCTGAGGAGAAGTTGGAGATCAACAAAGAGAGATATGGTCTAAGAATCATCCAAGTTGACTAAGTTCGTCTATTTTGGTCTTTCTTCATTTCGACTAGATTCAAAGTTGGCCAAAGCCAAATGTCAAGCATAGATTGATGTAATATGACATAACAACCCATGTGAAGAACTGTAAGACCAACGAGGAGAAATTTGGTCCAAGAATCATCTAAGTTGATCAAGTTCGTCCATTTTGGTTTTTCTTCATTTTGACTTGCTTCAAAGTTGGCCGAAGATGAATGTCAAGCATCGATTTATATAATATGACACAATAAACCATGTGGAGAAGTTTGAGACCATCGAAGAAAAATTTGGTCCAAGAATCATCCAACTTAACCAAGTTCGTCTATTTTGTTCTATCATCATTTTGACTAGTTTCAAAGTTGACCGAAGCCAAATGTCAAGCATCGATTGATGTAATTCGACACAATAAACCCTGTGGAGAAGTTTGAGAGCAACAAAGATAGATTGGTCCAAGAATCATCCAAGTTGACCAAGTTCGTCCATTTTGCTCTTTCTTCATTTCGACTAGCTTTAAAGTTGACCGAAGCCGAATGTCAAGCGTACATTTTTGTAATATGACGCAATAAACCCAGTGGAGAAGTTTGAGATCAACAAAGAGAGATTGGTCCAAGAATCATCCAAGTTGACCCAGTTCGTCCATTTTCATCTTTCTTGATTTCGACTAGCTTTAAAGTTGACCGAAGCCGAATGTCAAGCTTAGATTTTTGTAATATCACCCAATAAACCATGGAAAAGTGATTTGGTCCAAGTATCATCTAACTTAACCAAGTTCATCCATTTTGGTCTTTCTTTATTTCGACTATCTTCAAAGTTGGTCGAAGCCAAATGTGAAGCACAGATTGATGCAATATGACATAATAAACCTTGTGGAGAAGTTTGAGACCAACGAAGAGAGATTGGTCCAAGAATCTTCCAGGTTGACCAAGTTCGTCTATTTTGGACTTTCTTTTTTTCAACTAGCTTCCAAGTTGGTCGAAGCCAAATGTCAAGCATAGATTGATGCAATATGACACAATAAACATTGTGGAGAAGTTTGAGATCAACAAAGAGAGATTGGTCCAAAACTCATCCAGGTTGACCAAGTTGGTCTATTTTGGTCTTTCTTCATTTCGACTAGCTTCAAAGTTGGCCGAACCCAAATGTCAAGCATGGAATGATGTAATTTCACACAATAACCCCCGTGGAGAAGTTTGAGGCCAACGAGGAGAAATTTGGTCCAAGAATCATCTAAGTTTATCAAGTTCGTCCATTCTGGTCTTTCTTCATTTCGACTAGCGACAAAGTTGGTCGAAGCCAAATGTCAAGCGTAGATTGATGTAATATGACACAATAAACCGTGTGGAGAAGTTTCAGATCAACGAAGAGAGATTGGTCCAAGAATCATCCAAGTTGACAAAGTTCGTCTATTTTGGTGTTTCTTCATTTCGAGAAGTTTCAAAGTTGCCCGAAGCCAAATGTCAAGCATAGATTGATGTAATATGACATAATAAACCATGTGGAGAAGTTTCAGACCAACGAAGAGAGATTTGTCCAAGAATTATCTAAGTTGACCCAGTTCGTTCTTTTTGGTCTTTCTTCATTTCAACTAGCTGCAAAGTTGGTCGAAGCCAAATGTTAAGCATAGATTGATGTAAAATGACACAATAAACCTTGTGGAGAAGTTTCAGATCAACGAAGAGAGATTGGTCCAAGAATCATCCAAGTTGACCAAGTTCGTCTATTTTGGTCTTTTTTCATTTCTACTAGCTTCAAAGTTTGTCGAAGCCAAATGTCAAGAATAGATTGATGTAATATTACACAATAAAATGAATGGAGATGTTTGAGACCAACGAAGAGAGATTTGTCCAAGAATCATCCAAGTTGACCCAGTTCGTCCATTTTGGTCTTTCTTCATTTTAACTAGCTACAAAGTTGGACGAAGCCAAATGTCAAGCATGGATTGATGTAATATGACACATTAAACCATGTGATGAAGGTTGGAACCAAGGAAAAGAGATTTTGTCCAAGAATCATCTAACTTAACCAAGTTCGTCCATTTTCGTATTTCTTCATTTCGACTAGCTACAAAGTTGGTCGAAGCCAAATGTCAAGCATAGATTGATGTAATATGACACAATAACCCTTGTGGAGAAGTTTCAGAACAACGAAGAGAGATTGGTCCAAGAATCATCCAAGTTGACCAAGTTCGTCTATTTTAGTCTTTCTTCATTTCGACTAGCTTCAAAGTTAGCTGAAGCCAAATGTCAAGCATAGATTGATGTAATATGTCATAATAAACCATGTGGAGAAGTTTGAGACCAACGAAGAGAGATTTGTCCAAGAATCATCCAAGTTGACCCAGTTCGTCCATTTTGGTCTTTCTTCATTTCGACTAGCTACAAAGTTGGTCGAAGCCAAATGTCAAGCATAGATTGATGTAATATGACACATTAAACCCTTTGATGAAGGTTGGAACCAAGGAAAAGAGATTTTTTCCAAGAATCATCTAACTTAACCAAGTTCGTCCATTTTGGTCTTTCTTCATTTCGACTAGCTACAAAGTTAGTCGAAGCCAAATGTCAAGCATAGATTGATGTAATATGACACAATAAACTGTGTGGAGAAGTTTGAGATCAACGAACAGAGATTGGTCCAAGAATCATCCAAGTTGACCAAGTTCGTCTATATTGGTCTTTCTTCATTTCGACTAGCTTCAATGTTGGCCGAAGCCAAATGTCAAGCATAGATTGATGTATTATGACACAATAAACCATGTGGAGAAGTTTGAGACCATCGAATAGAGATTTGGTCCAAGAATCATCCAACTTAACCAAGTTCGTCTATTTTGTTCTATCATCATTTTGTCTAGCTTCAAAGTTGTTGAAGCCAAATCTCACACATCGATTGATGTAATATGACACAATAACCCTTGTGGAGAAGTTTCAGATCAACAAAGAGAGATTGGTCCAAGAATCATCCAAGTTGACCAAGTTCGTCTATTTTGGTCTTTCTTCATTTCGACTAGCTTCAATGTTGGCCGAAGCCAAATGTCAAGCATAGATTGATGTATTATGACACAATAAACCATGTGGAGAAGTTTGAGACCATAGAATAGAGATTTGGTCCAAGAATCATCCAACTTAACCAAGTTCATCTATTTTGTTCTTCGTCATTTTGACTAGCTTCAAAGTTGACCGAAGCCAAATGTCAAGCATAAATTGATGTAATATGACACAATAAACCTTCTGGAGAAGTTTGAGATCAACGAAGAGAGATGGGTCCAAGAATCATCCAAGTTGAGCAAGTTCGTCTATCTTGGTCTTTCTTCATTCCGACTAGCTTCAAAGTTGGCCGAAGCCAAATGTCAAGCATAGATTGATGTAATATGACACAATAAACCCTGCGGAGATGTTTGAGAGCAACAAAGAGAGATTGTTCGACGAATCATCCAAGTTGACCAAGTTCGTCTATTTTGGTCTTTCTTCATTTCGACTAGCTTCAAAGTTGTCTGAAGCCAAATGTCAAGTATAGATTGATGTAATATGACATAATAAACCATGTGGAGAAGTTTGAGACCAACGAAGAGAGATTTGTCCAAGAATCATCCAAGTTGACCAAGTTCGTCTATTTTGTTCTATCATCATTTTGTCTAGCTTCAAAGTTGTCGAAGCCAAATCTCAAGCATAGATTGATGTAATATGACACAATAAACCGTGTAGAGAAGTTTGAGATCAACAAAGTGAGATTGGTCCAAGAATCATCCAAGTTGACCAAGTTCGTCTATTTTTGTCTTTCTTCATTTTGTCTAGCTTCAAAGTTGTCGAAGCCAAATGTAAAGCATAGATTGATGTAATATGACACAATAAACCGTGTGGAGAAGTTTGAGATCAACAAAGTGAGATTGGTCCAAGAATCATCCAAGTTGACCAAGGTCGTCTATTTTAATCTTTCTTCATTTCGACTAGCTTCAAAGTTGGCCGAAGCCAAATGTCAAGCATAGATTGATGTAATATGACACAATAAACCCTGGGGAGAAGTTTGAGAGCAACAAAGAGAGATTGTTCGACGAATCATCCAAGTTGACCAAGTTCGTCTGTTTTGGTCTTTCTTCATTTCGACTAGCTTCAAAGTTGTCTGAAGCCAAATGTCAAGCATAGATTGATGTAATATGACATAATAACCATGTGGAGAAGTTTGAGACCATCGAACAAAGATTTCTCCAAGAATCATCCATGTTGACCAAGTTCGTCTATTTTGGTCTTTCTTTATTTCGACTAGCTTCCAAGTTGGTCGAAGCCAAATGTCAAGCACAGATTGATGCAATATGACACAAGAAACCCTGCGGAGAAGTTTGAGAGCAACAAAGAGAGATTGTTCCACGAATCATCCAAGTTGACCAAGTTCGTCTATTTTGGTCTTTCTTCATTTCGACTAGCTTCAAAGTTGTCCGAAGCCAAATGTCAAGCATAGATTGATGTAATATGATAAAATATCCCTTGTGGAGAAGTTTGAGACCAACGAAGAGAGATTGGTCCAAGAATCATCCAAGTTGACCAAGTTCGTCTATTTTGGTGTTTCTTCATTTCGAGAAGCTTCAAAGTTGGCCGAAGCCAAATGTCAAGCATAGATTGATGTATTATGACACAATAAACCATGTGGAGAAGTTTGAGACCATCGAATAGAGATTTGGTCCAAGAATCATCCAACTTAACCAAGTTCGTCTATTTTGTTCTGTCATCATTTTGTCTAGCTTCAAAGTTGTTGAAGCCAAATCTCACACATCGATTGATGTAATATGACACAATAACCCTTGTGGAGAAGTTTCAGATCAACAAAGAGAGATTGGTCCAAGAATCATCCAAGTTGACCAAGTTCGTCTATTTTGGTCTTTCTTCATTTCGACTAGCTTCAATGTTGGCCGAAGCCAAATGTCAAGCATAGATTGATGTATTATGACACAATAAACCATGTGGAGAAGTTTGAGACCATAGAATAGAGATTTGGTCCAAGAATCATCCAACTTAACCAAGTTCATCTATTTTGTTCTTCGTCATTTTGACTAGCTTCAAAGTTGACCGAAGCCAAATGTCAAGCATAAATTGATGTAATATGACACAATAAACCTTCTGGAGAAGTTTGAGATCAACGAAGAGAGATGGGTCCAAGAATCATCCAAGTTGAGCAAGTTCGTCTATCTTGGTCTTTCTTCATTCCGACTAGCTTCAAAGTTGGCCGAAGCCAAATGTCAAGCATAGATTGATGTAATATGACACAATAAACCCTGCGGAGATGTTTGAGAGCAACAAAGAGAGATTGTTCGACGAATCATCCAAGTTGACCAAGTTCGTCTATTTTGGTCTTTCTTCATTTCGACTAGCTTCAAAGTTGTCCGAAGCCAAATGTCAAGTATAGATTGATGTAATATGACATAATAAACCATGTGGAGAAGTTTGAGACCAACGAAGAGAGATTTGTCCAAGAATCATCCAAGTTGACCAAGTTCGTCTATTTTGTTCTATCATCATTTTGTCTAGCTTCAAAGTTGTCGAAGCCAAATCTCAAGCATAGATTGATGTAATATGACACAATAAACCGTGTGGAGAAGTTTGAGATCAACAAAGTGAGATTGGTCCAAGAATCATCCAAGTTGACCAAGTTCGTCTATTTTTGTCTTTCTTCATTTTGTCTAGCTTCAAAGTTGTCGAAGCCAAATGTAAAGCATAGATTGATGTAATATGACACAATAAACCGTGTGGAGAAGTTTGAGATCAACAAAGTGAGATTGGTCCAAGAATCATCCAAGTTGACCAAGGTCGTCTATTTTAGTCTTTCTTCATTTCGACTAGCTTCAAAGTTGGCCGAAGCCAAATGTCAAGCATAGATTGATGTAATATGACACAATAAACCCTGCGGAGAAGTTTGAGAGCAACAAAGAGAGATTGTTCGACGAATCATCCAAGTTGACCAAGTTCGTCTGTTTTGGTCTTTCTTCATTTCGACTAGCTTCAAAGTTGTCTGAAGCCAAATGTCAAGCATAGATTGATGTAATATGACATAATAACCATGTGGAGAAGTTTGAGACCATCGAACAAAGATTTCTCCAAGAATCATCCATGTTGACCAAGTTCGTCTATTTTGGTCTTTCTTTATTTCGACTAGCTTCCAAGTTGGTCGAAGCCAAATGTCAAGCATAGATTGATGCAATATGACACAAGAAACCCTGCGGAGAAGTTTGAGAGCAACAAAGAGAGATTGTTCCACGAATCATCCAAGTTGACCAAGTTCGTCTATTTTGGTCTTTCTTCATTTCGACTAGCTTCAAAGTTGTCCGAAGCCAAATGTCAAGCATAGATTGATGTAATATGATAAAATATCCCTTGTGGAGAAGTTTGAGACCAACGAAGAGAGATTGATCCAAGAATCATCCAAGTTGACCAAGTTCGTCTATTTTGGTGTTTCTTCATTTCGAGAAGCTTCAAAGTTGGCCGAAGCCAAATGTCAAGCATAGATTGATGTATTATGACACAATAAACCATGTGGAGAAGTTTGAGACCATCGAATAGAGATTTGGTCCAAGAATCATCCAACTTAACCAAGTTCGTCTATTTTGTTCTATCATCATTTTGTCTAGCTTCAAAGTTGTTGAAGCCAAATCTCACACATCGATTGATGTAATATGACACAATAACCCTTGTGGAGAAGTTTCAGATCAACAAAGAGAGATTGGTCCAAGAATCATCCAAGTTGACCAAGTTCGTCTATTTTGGTCATTCTTCATTTCGACTAGCTTCAATGTTGGCCGAAGCCAAATGTCAAGCATAGATTGATGTATTATGACACAATAAACCATGTGGAGAAGTTTGAGACCATCGAATAGAGATTTGGTCCAAGAATCATCCAACTTAACCAAGTTCATCTATTTTGTTCTTCGTCATTTTGACTAGCTTCAAAGTTGACCGAAGCCAAATGTCAAGCATAAATTGATGTAATATGACACAATAAACCTTCTAGAGAAGTTTGAGATCAACGAAGAGAGATGGGTCCAAGAATCATCCAAGTTGAGCAAGTTCGTCTATCTTGGTCTTTCTTCATTCCGACTAGCTTCAAAGTTGGCCGAAGCCAAATGTCAAGCATAGATTGATGTAATATGACACAATAAACCCTGCGGAGATGTTTGAGAGCAACAAAGAGAGATTGTTCGACGAATCATCCAAGTTGACCAAGTTCGTCTATTTTGGTCTTTCTTCATTTCGACTAGCTTCAAAGTTGTCCGAAGCCAAATGTCAAGTATAGATTGATGTAATATGACATAATAAACCATGTGGAGAAGTTTGAGACCAACGAAGAGAGATTTGTCCAAGAATCATCCAAGTTGACCAAGTTCGTCTATTTTGTTCTATCATCATTTTGTCTAGCTTCAAAGTTGTCGAAGCCAAATCTCAAGCATAGAATGATGTAATATGACACAATAAACCGTGTGGAGAAGTTTGAGATCAACAAAGTGAGATTGGTCCAAGAATCATCCAAGTTGACCAAGTTCGTCTATTTTTGTCTTTCTTCATTTTGTCTAGCTTCAAAGTTGTCGAAGCCAAATGTCAAGCATAGATTGATGTAATATGACACAATAAACCGTGTGGAGAAGTTTGAGATCAACAAAGTGAGATTGGTCCAAGAATCATCCAAGTTGACCAAGGTCGTCTATTTTAGTCTTTCTTCATTTCGACTAGCTTCAAAGTTGGCCGAAGCCAAATGTCAAGCATAGATTGATGTAATATGACACAATAAACCCTGCGGAGAAGTTTGAGAGCAACAAAGAGAGATTGTTCGACGAATCATCCAAGTTGACCAAGTTCGTCTATTTTGGTCTTTCTTCATTTCGACTAGCTTCAAAGTTGTCTGAAGCCAAATGTCAAGCATAGATTGATGTAATATGACATAATAACCATGTGGAGAAGTTTGAGACCATCGAACAAAGATTTCTCCAAGAATCATCCATGTTGACCAAGTTCGTCTATTTTGGTCTTTCTTTATTTCGACTAGCTTCCAAGTTGGTCGAAGCCAAATGTCAAGCATAGATTGATGCAATATGACACAAGAAACCCTGCGGAGAAGTTTGAGAGCAACAAAGAGAGATTGTTCCACGAATCATCCAAGTTGACCAAGTTCGTCTATTTTGGTCTTTTTTCATTTCGACTAGCTTCAAAGTTGTCCGAAGCCAAATGTCAAGCATAGATTGATGTAATATGATAAAATATCCCTTGTGGAGAAGTTTGAGACCAACGAAGAGAGATTGGTCCAAGAATCATCCAAGTTGACCAAGTTCGTCTATTTTGGTGTTTCTTCATTTCGAGAAGCTTCAAAGTTGCCCGAAGCCAAATGTCAAGCATAGATTGATGTAATATGACATAATAAACCATGTGGAGAAGTTTCAGACCAACGAAGAGAGATTTGTCCAAGAATTATATAAGTTGACCCAGTTCGTCCATTTTGGTCTTTCTTCATTTCGACTAGCTACAAAGTTGGTCGAAGCCAAATGTCAAGCATAGATTGATGTAAAATGACACAATAAACCTTGTGGAGTAGTTTCAGATCAACGAAGAGAGATTGGTCCAAGAATTATCCAAGTAATTTCGTCTATTTTGGTGTTTTTTCATTTCTACTAGCTTCAAAGTTTGCCGAAGCCAAATGTCAAGAATAGATTGATGTAATATGACATAATAAACCATGTGGAGAAGTTTGAGACCAACGAAGAGAGATTTATCCAAGAATCATCCAAGTTGACCCAGTTCGTCCATTTTGGTCTTTCTTCATTTTGACTAGCTACAAGGTTGGTCGAAGCCAAATGTCAAGCATGGATTGATGTAATATGACACATTAAACCCTTTGATGGAGGTTGGAACCAAGGAAAAGTGATTTTGTCCAAGAATCATCTAACTTAACCAAGTTCGTCCATTTTGGTCTTTCTTCATTTCGACTAGCTACAAATTTGGTCGAAGCCAAATGTCAAGTATAGATTGATGTAATATGACACAATAACCCTTGTGGAGAAGATTCAGATCAACGAAGAGATATTGGTCAAAGAATCATTCAAGTTGACCAAGTTCGTCTATTTTGGTCTTTCCTCATTTCTACTAGCTTCAAAGTTTGCCGAAGCAAAATGTCAAGCATAGATTGATGTAATATGACACAATAAAGCTTGTGGACAAGTTTCAGATCAACGAAGAGAGATTGGTCCAAGAATCATCCAAGTTGACCAAGTTCATCTATTTTGGTCTTTCTTCATTTCGACTAGCTTCAAAGTTGGCCGAAGCCAAATGTCAAGCATAGATTGATGTATTATGACACATTAAACCCTTTGATGAAGGTTGGAACCAAGGTAAAGAGATTTTTTCCAAGAATCATCTAACTTAACCAAGTTCGTCCATTTTGGTCTTTCGTCATTTCGACTAGCTACAAAGTTGGTCGAAGCCAAATGTCAAGTATAGATTGCTGTAAATGACACAATAAACCATGTGGAGAAGTTTCAGGTCAACGAAGAAGGATTGGTCCAAGAATCATCCAAGTTGACCAAGTTCGTCTATTTTGGTCTTTTTTCATTTCTACTAGCTTCAAAGTTTGCCGAAGCCAAATATCAAGCATAGATTGATGTAATATGACACAATAAACCTTGTGGACAAGTGTCAGATCAACGATGAGAGATTGGTCCAAGAATCATCCAAGTTGACCAAGGTCATCTATTTTGGTCTTTCTTCATTTCGGCTAGCTTCAAAGTTGGCCGAAGCCAAATGTCAAGCATAGATTGCTGTAATATGACATAATATACCATGTGGAGAAGTTTGAGACCAATGAAGAGAGATTGGTCCAAGAATCATCCAAGTTGACCAAGGTCGTCTATTTTAGTCTTTCTTCATTTCGACTAGCTTCAAAGTTGGCCGAAGCCAAATGTCAAGCATAGATTGATGTAATATGACACAATAAACCTTGCGGAGAAGTTTAAGAGCAACAAAGAGAGATTGTTTGACGAATCATCCAAGTTGACCAAGTTCGTCCATTTTGCTCTTTCTTCATTTCGACTAGCTTCAATGTTGGCCAAAGCCAAATGTCAAGCATAGATTGATGTATTATGACACAATAAACCATGTGGAGAAGTTTGAGACCATCGAATAGAGATTTGGTCCAAGAATCATCCAACTTAACCAAGTTCATCTATTTTGTTCTTCGTCATTTTGACTGGCTTCAAAGTTGACTGAAGCCAAATGTCAAGCATAGATTGATGTAATATGACACAATAAACCATGTGGAGAAGTTTGAGACCATCGAATAGAGATTTGGTCCAAGAATCATCCAACTTAACCAAGTTCGTCTATTTTGGTCTTTCTTCATTTCGACTAGCTTCAAAGTTGGCCGAACCCAAATGTCAAGCATAGATTGATGTAATATGACACAATAAACCCTGCGGAGAAGTTTGAGAGTAACAAAGAGAGATTGTTCGACGAATCATCCAAGTTGACCAAGTTCGTCTATTTTGGTCTTTCTTCATTTCGACTAGCTTCAAAGTTGTCTGAAGCCAAATGTCAAGCATAGATTGATGTAATATGACATAATAACCATGTGGAGAAGTTTGAGACCATCGAACAAAGATTTCTCCAAGAATCATCCATGTTGACCAAGTTCGACTATTTTGGTCTTTCTTTATTTCGACTAGCTTCCAAGTTGGTCGAAGCCAAATGTCAAGCATAGATTGATGCAATATGACACAAGAAACCCTGCGGAGAAGTTTGAGAGCAACAAAGAGAGATTGTTCCACGAATCATCCAAGTTGACCAAGTTCGTCTATTTTGGTCTTTCTTCATTTCGACTAGCTTCAAAGTTATCCGAAGCCAAATGTCAAGCATAGATTGATGTAATATGACAAAATATCCCTTGTGGAGAAGTTTGAGACCAACGAAGAGATATTGGTCCAAGAATCATCCAAGTTGACCAAGTTCGTCTATTTTGGTGTTTCTTTATTTCGAGAAGCTTCAAAGTTGCCGAAGCCAAATGTCAAGCATAGATTGATGTAATATGACATAATAAACCATGTGGAGAAGTTTCAGACCAACGAAGAGAGATTTGTCCAAGAATTATCTAAGTTGACCCAGTTCGTCCATTTTGGTCTTTCTTCATTTCGACTAGCTACAAAGTTGGTCGAAGCCAAATGTCAAGCATAGATTGATGTAAAATGACACAATAAACCTTGTGGAGTAGTTTCAGATCAACGAAGAGAGATTGGTCCAAGAATTATCCAAGTAATTTCGTCTATTTTGGTGTTTTTTCATTTCTACTAGCTTCAAAGTTTGCCGAAGCCAAATGTCAAGAATAGATTGATGTAATATGACATAATAAACCATGTGGAGAAGTTTGAGACCAACGAAGAGAGATTTATCCAAGAATCATCCAAGTTAACCCAGTTCATCCATTTTGGTCTTTCTTCATTTTGACTAGCTACAAGGTTGGTCGAAGCCAAATGTCAAGCATGGATTGATGTAATATGACACATTAAACCCTTTGATGGAGGTTGGAACCAAGGAAAAGTGATTTTGTCCAAGAATCATCTAACTTAACCAAGTTCGTCCATTTTGGTCTTTCTTCATTTCGACTAGCTACAAATTTGGTCGAAGCCAAATGTCAAGTATAGATTGATGTAATATGACACAATAACCCTTGTGGAGAAGATTCAGATCAACGAAGAGATATTGGTCAAAGAATCATTCAAGTTGACCAAGTTTGTCTATTTTGGTCTTTCTTCATTTCGACTAGCTTCAAAGTTGGCCGAAGCCAAATGTCAAGCATAGATTGATGTATTATGACACATTAAACCCTTTGATGAAGGTTGGAACCAAGGTAAAGAGATTTTTTCCAAGAATCATCTAACTTAACCAAGTTCGTCCATTTTGGTCTTTCTTCATTTCGACTAGCTACAAAGTTGGTCGAAGCCAAATGTCAAGTATAGATTGCTGTAAATGACATAATAAACCATGTGGAGAAGTTTCAGGTCAACGAAGAGAGATTGGTCCAAGAATCATCCAAGTTGACCAAGTTCGTCTATTTTGGTCTTTCTTCATTTCTACTAGCTTCAAAGTTTGCCGAAGCCAAATGTCAAGCATAGATTGATGTAATATGACACAATAAAGCTTGTGGACAAGTTTCAGATCAACGAAGAGAGATTGGTCCAAGAATCATCCAGGTTGACCAAGTTCATCTATTTTGGTCTTTCTTCATTTCGACTAGCTTCAAAGTTGGCCGAACCCAAATGTCAAGCATAGATTGATGTATTATGACACATTAAACCCTTTGATGAAGGTTGGAACCAAGGTAAAGAGATTTTTTCCAAGAATCATCTAACTTAACCAAGTTCGTCCATTTTGGTCTTTCTTCATTTCGACTAGCTACAAAGTTGGTCGAAGCCAAATGTCAAGTATAGATTGCTGTAAATGACACAATAAGCCATGTGGAGCAGTTTCAGGTCAACGAAGAGAGATTGGTCCAAGAATCATCCAAGTTGACCAAGTTCGTCTATTTTGGTCTTTTTTCATTTCTACTAGCTTCAAAGTTTGCCGAAGCCAAATATCAAGCATAGATTGATGTAATATGACACAATAAACCTTGTGGACAAGTGTCAGATCAAAGATGAGAGATTGGTCCAAGAATCATCCAAGTTGACCAAGGTCATCTATTTTGGTCTTTCTTCACTTCGGCTAGCTTCAAAGTTGGCCGAAGCCAAATGTTAAGCATAGATTGCTGTAATATGACATAATAAACCATGTGGAGAAGTTTGAGACAAATGAAGAGAGATTTGTCCAAGAATCATCCAAGTTGACCCAGTTCGTCCATTTTAGTCTTTCTTCATTTCGACTAGCTACAAAGTTGGTCCAAGCCAAATCTCAAGCATAGATTGATATAATATGACACATTAAACCCTTTGATGAAGGTTGGAACCAAGGAAAAGAGATTTTGTCCAAGAATCATCTAACTTAACCAAGTTCGTCCTTTTTGGTCTTTCTTTATTTCGCCTATCTTCAAAGTTAACCAATGCTAAACACCATGCTTAGACTAATGTAATATGACACAATAAACCATGTGGAGAAGTTTGAGACCAACGAAGAGAGATTTGGTCCAAGAATCATCCAACTTAACCAAGTTCGTCACTTTTGTTCTATCATCATTTTGACTACCTTCAAAGTTGACCGAAGCCAAATGTCAAGCATAAAGTGATGTAATATGACACAATAAACCTTGTGGAGAAGTTTGAGATCAACGAAGAGAGATGGGTCCAAGAATCATCCAAGTTGACCAAGTTCGTCTATCTTGGTCTTTCTTCATTTCGACTAGCTTCAAAGTTGGCCGAAGCCAAATGTCAAGCATAGATTGATGTAATATGACATAATAAACCATGTGGAGAAGTTTGAGACCAATGAAGAGAGATTTGTCCAAGAATCATCCAAGTTAACCCAGTTCATCCATTTTGGTCTTTCTTCATTTCTACTAGCTACAAAGTTGGTCCAGGCCAAATCTCAAGCATAGATTGATATAATATGACACATTAAACCCTTTGATGAAGGTTGGAACCAAGGAAAAGAGATTTTGTCCAAGAATCATCTAACTTAACCAAGTTCGTCCATTTTGGTCTTTCTTTATTTCGCCTATCTTCAAAGTTAACCAATGCTAAACATCATGCTTAGATTGATGTAATATGACACAATAAACCATGTGGAGAAGTTTGAGACCAACGAAGAGAGATTTGGTCCAAGAATCATCCAACTTAACCAAGTTCATCTATTTTGTTCTTCGTCATTTTGAGTAGCTTCAAAGTTGACCGAAGCCAAATGTCAAGCATAAATTGATGTAATATGACACATTAAGCCCTTTGATGAAGGTTGGAACCAAGTTCGTCCATTTTGGTTTTTTTTTAATTCGCCTAGCTTCAAAGTTAACTGAAGCTAAACATCATGAATAGATTGATGTCATATGACACCATAAAGCATGTGGAGAAGTTTGAGACCAACAAAGAGAAATTGGTCCAAGAATCATCCAAGTTGATCAAGTTCGTCCATTTTAGTATTTCTTCATTTCGACTAGCTAGAAAGTTGGTCGAAGCCAAATGTCAAGCATAGATTGATGTAATATGACACAACAAACCCTGTGGAGAAGTGTAAGACGAACGAGGGGAAATTTGGTCCAAGAATCATCCAACTTAACCAAGTTCGTCCATTTTGGTCTTCCTTCATTTCGACTTGTTACAAAGTTGGTCGAAGGCAAATGTTAAGCATAGATTGATGTAAGATGACATAATAAATCTTGTGGAGAAGTTTGAGATCAACGAAGAAAGATTGGTCCAAGAATCATCCAAGTTGACCAAGTTCATCTATTTTGGTCTTTCTTCATTTCGACTAGCTTCAAAGTTGGCCAAAGCCAAATGTCAAGCATAGATTGATGTAATATGACATAATAAACCATGTGGAGAAGTTTGAGGCCAACGAAGAGAGATTTGTCCAAGAATCATCCAGGTTGACCCAGTTCGTCCATTTTGGTCTTTCTTCATTTCGACTAGCTACAAAGTTGGTCGAAGCCAAATGTCAAGCATAGATTGATGTAATATGACACATTAAACCCTTTGATGAAGGTTGGAACCAAGGAAAAGAGATTTTTTCCAAGAATCATCTAACTTAACCAAGTTTGTCCATTTAGATCTTTCTTTATTTCGTCTATCTTCAAAGTTAACCGAAGCTAAACATATTGCATAGATTGATGTAATATGACAGAATAAAGCATGTGGAGAAGTTCGAGATCAACAAAGAGAGATTGGTCCAAGAATCATCCAAGTTGATCAAGGTCATCCATTTTGGTCTTTTTTCATTTCGACAAGCTACAAAGTTGTTCGAATCCACATGTCAAGCATAGATTGATGTAATATGACACAATAAATCATGTGGAGAAGTTTGAGACCAACGAATACAGATTTGGTCCAAGAATCATCCAACATAACCAAGTTCGTCTCTTTTGTTCTATCATCATTTTGACTAGCTTTAAAGTTGACTGAAGCCAAATGTCAAGCATAGATTGATGTAATATGACACAATAAACCTTGTGGAGAAGTTTGAGATCAACGAAGAGAGATTGGTCCAAGAATCATCCAAGTTGACCAAGTTCGTCTATTTTGTTCTTTCTTCATTTCGACTAGCTTCAAAGTTGGCCGAAGCCAAATGTCAAGCATAGATTGATGTAATATGACATAATAAAGCATGTGGAGAAGTTTGAGTCCAACAAAGAGAGATTGGTCCAAGAATCATCCAAGTTGATCAAGTTAGTCCATTTTGGCCTTTCTTCATTCGACTAGTTACAAAGTTGGTTGAAGCCAAATGTCAAGCATATATTGATGTAATATGACACGTTAAACCCTTTGATGAAGGTTGGAACCAAGGAAAAGAGATTTTGTCCAATCTAACTTAACCAAGTTTGTCCATTTTGGTCTTTCTTTATTTCGTGTATCTTCAAAATTAACCGAAGCTAAACATCATGCATAGATTGATGTAATATGACACAATAAAGCATGTGGAGAAGTTTGAGACCAACAAAGAGAGATTGGTCCAAGAATCATCCAACTTAACCAAGTTCGTCTATTTTGTTCTATCATCATTTTGACTAGCTTCAAAGTTGTTCGAAGCCAAATGTAAAGCATAGATTGATGTAATATGACACAATAAACCTTGTGGGGAAGTTTGAGATCAACGAAGAGAGATTCATCCAAGAATCATCCAAGTTGACCAAGTTCGTCTATTTTGTTCATTCTTCATTTCGACTAGCTTCAAATTTGGCCGAAGCCAAATGTCAAGCATAGATTGTGTTAATATGACACAATAAAGCATGTGGAGAAGTTTGAGGCCAACAAAGAGAGATTGGTCCAAGAATCATCCAAGTTGATCAAGTTCGTCCATTTTGGTCTTTGTTCATTTCGACAAGCTACAAAGTTGTTCGAATCCAAATGTCAAGCATAGATTGATGTAATATGACACAATAAACCATGTGGAGAAGTTTGAGACCAACGAATAGAGATTTGGTCCAAGAATCATCCAACTTAACCAAGTTCGTCTATTTTGTTCTATCATCATTTTGACTAGCTTCAAAGTTGTTCGAAGCCAAATGTAAAGCATAGATTGATGTAATATGACACAATAAACCTTGTGGGGAAGTTTGAGATCAACGAAGAGAGATTCATCCAAGAATCATCCAAGTTGACCAAGTTCGTCTATTTTGTTCATTCTTCATTTCGACTAGCTTCAAATTTGGCCGAAGCCAAATGTCAAGCATAGATTGTGTTAATATGACACAATAAAGCATGTGGAGAAGTTTGAGGCCAACAAAGAGAGATTGGTCCAAGAATCATCCAAGTTGATCAAGTTAGTCCATTTTGGTCTTTCTTCATTCGACTAGTTACAAAGTTTGTCGAAGCAAAATGTCAAGCATAAATTGATGTAATATGACACCTTAAACCCTTTGATGAAGGTTGGAACCAAGGAAAAGAGATTTTGTCCAAGAATCATCTAACTTAACCAAGTTCGTCCATTTTAGTCTTTCTTTATTTCGCCTATCTTCAAAGGTAACCAAAGCTAAACATCATGCACAGATTGATGTAATATGACACAATAAAGCATGTGGAGAAGTTTGAGACCAACAAAGAGAGATTCGCCCAAGAATCATCCAAGTTGATCAAGTTCGTCCATTTTGGTCTTTGTTCATTTCGACAAGCTACAAAGTTGTTCGAATCCAAATGTCAAGCATAGATTGATGTAATATGACACAATAAACCATGTGGAGAAGTTTGAGGCCAACGAATAGAGATTTGGTCCAAGAATCATCCAACTTAACGAAGTTCGTCTATTTTGTTCTATCATCATTTTGACTAGCTTCAAAGTTGACCGAAGCCAAATGTTAAGCATAGATTGATGTAATATGACACAATAATCCTTGTGGAGAAGTTTGAGATCAACGAAGAGAGATTGGTCCAGGAATCATCCAACTTAACCAAGTTCGTCTATTTTGTTCTATCATCATTTTGACAAGCTTCAAAGTTGTCCGAAGCCAAATGTCAAGCATATATTTATGTAATATGACACAATAAACCTTGTGGAGAAGTTTGAGATCAACGAAGAGAGATTAGTCCAAGAATCATCCAAGTTGACCAAGTTTGTCTATTTTGTTCTTTCTTCATTTCGACCAGCTTCAAAGTTGACCGAACCTAAATGTCAAGCATAGATTGATGTAATAAGGCACAATAACCGATGTTAAGAAGTTTTAGACCAACGAAGAGAGATTTTGAGAAAGAATCATCCAACTTAACCAAGTTCGTCCATTTTTGTGTTTCTTCATTTCGATTAGCGTCAAAGTTGACCGAAGCCAAATGTCAAGCATAGATTGATGTAATATGACACCTTAAACGCTTTGATGAAGGTTGGAATCAAGGAAAAGAGATTTGGTCCAAGAATCATCTAACTTAACCAAGTTCGTCCATTTTGGTCTTTCTTTATGTCGCCTATCTTCAAAGTTAACCAAAGCTAAACATCATGCACAGATTGATGTAATATGACACAATAAAGCATGTGGAGAAGTTTGAGACCAACAAAGAGAGATTGGTCCAAGAATCATCCAAGTTGATCAAGTTCGTCCATTTTGGTCTTTCTCTGGTTTGACCAACTTCAAAGTTGACCGAACCCAAATGTCAAGCATAGATTGATGTAATAAGACACAATAACCCATGTGAAGAAGTTTTAGGCCAACGAAGAGTGATTTTGAGAAAGAATCATCCAACTTAGCCAAATGTCAAGCATAGATTGATGTAATATGACACATTAAACCCATTGATGAAGGTTGGAACCAAGGAAAAGAGATTTGGTCCAAGAATCATCCTTGTTAACTAAGTTTGTCCATTTTGGTCTTTCTTCGTTTCGACAAGCTTCGATTGATATAATATGACACAGTAAACTATGTGGAGAAGTTTTACACAATCGAAGAGAGATTGGTCCAAGAATCATCCGAGTTAACCAAGTTCGCCCATTTTGGTCTTTCTTCATTTCGACTATGTCCAAACTTGACCGAAGCCGAATGTCAAGCATAGATTGATGTAATATGACACAATAAACCATGTAGAGAAGTTTCAGAGCAACTAAGAGATATTTGGTCCAAGAATAATCCAAGTTAACAAAGTTCATGTATTTGCTCTGTCGTCGTTTCGACTAGCTTCAAAGCTGAACGAAGCCACATGTCAAGCATAGATTGATGTATTATGACACATTAAACCCATTGATGAAGGTTGGAACCAAGGAAAAGATATTTGGTCCAAGAATCGTCTAACTTAACTAAGTTCGTCCATTTTGGTCTTTCTTTATTTTGACTAGCTTCAATGTTGACCGAAGCTAAATGTGTAGCATAGATTGATGTAATATGACACATTAAACCCTTTGATGAAGGTCGGAACGTAGGAAAAGAGATTTGATCCAAGGATCATCTAACTTAACCAAGTTCGTTCATTTTCATCTTTGTTTTTTTCGACTATCTTCCAAGTTGAATGAAGCTAAACATTATGCATAGATTGATGTAATATGACACAATAAAGCATGTGGAGAAGTTTGAGACCAACAAAGTGAGATTAGTGAAAGAATCATCCAAGTTAACCAAGTTCGTCGATTTTGGTCTGTCTTCATTTCGACCAGCTCCAAAGTTTACTGAAGCCAAATGTTAAGCATAGATTGATGTAATATGATACAATAAACCATGTGGAGAAGTTTGAGACCATCGAAGAGAGATTAGTCCAAGAATCATCCAACATAACCAAGTTCGTCTACTTTGGTCTTTCTTCATTTCGACTAGCGTCAAAGTTAACCGAAGCCAAATTTCAAGCCTAGATTGATCTTATATGACACAATAAACCATGTGAATAAGTTTGAAACTAGCGAAGAGAGCTTTGGTCAAAGAATCATCCAAGTTGACCAAGTTCGTCCATTTTGGTCTTTCACTGGTTCAACAACCTACAAGGTTGACCGAAGCCAAATGCCAAGTATAGATTGATGTAATATGACACAATAAACTATGTGGAGAAGTTTGAGACCAACAAAGAGAGATTCGGTCCCAGAATCATCCAAGTTGACTAAGTTTGTCCATTTTGGTCTTTCTTCATTTCGACTAGCGTCAAAGTTAACCGAAGCCAAATTTCAAGCATAGATTGATCTTATATGACACAATAAACCATGTGAATAAGTTTGAAACTAGCGAAGAGAGCTTTGGTCAAAGAATCATCCAAGTTGACCAAGTTCGTCCATTTTGGTCATTCACTGGTTCAACAACCTACAAGGTTGACCTAAGCCAAATGCCAAGTATAGATTGATGTAATATGACACAATAAACTATGTTGAGAAGTTTGAGACCAACAAAGAGAGATTCGGTCCCAGAATCATCCAAGTTGGCTAAGTTTGTCCATTTTGGTCTTTCTTCATTTCGACAAGCTTCAAAGTTGACTGAAGCCAAATGTCAAGCATAGATTGATGTAATATGACACAATAAACCATGTGAAGAAGTTTGAGACCAGCGAAGAGAGCTTTGGTCCAAGAATCATCCAAGTTGACTAAGGTCGTCCATTTTGGTCTTTCACTAGTTCAACAAGCTTCAAAGTTGACCGAAGACAAATGCCAAGCATAGATTGATGTAATATGACACAATAAACCATGTGGAGAAGTTTGAAACTAGCGAAGAGAGCTTTGGTCCATGAATCATCAAAACTTAACCAAGTTCGTCTATTTTGGTCTATCATCATTTCAACTAGTTGAAAGTTGACGGAACCCAAATGTCAAGCATAGATTGATGTAATGTGACACATAAAACCATCTCGAGATGTTTGAGACTAACGAAGAGATATTGGTCCAAGAATCATCCAAGTTGACCAAGTTCGTGCATTTTGGTCTTTCTCTGTTTTGACTAGCTTCAAAGTTGATCGAAGCCAAAAGTCAAGCATAGATTTATGTAATATGACGCAATAAAGCATGTGGAGAAGTTTGAGACCAACGAAGAGAGATTTCGTCTAAGAATCATCCAAGTTGACCAAGTTTGTCCTTTTTGGTCTTTCTTCATTTTGACTAGCTTAAAAATTGACCGAAGCCAAATGTTAGGCATAGATTATTGTAATATGACACAATAAACCATGTGAAGAACTTTGAGACCAACGAAGAGAGATTTCGTCCAAGAATCATCCAAGTTCTCCAAGTTCGTCTATTTTGGTCTATCGTAGTTTCGACTAACTTCTAAGTTGACCGAAGCCAAATGTCAAGAATAGATTGATGTATTATGACACATCAAACCCATTCATTAAGGTTAGAACCAAGAAAAAGAGATTTGGTCCAAGAATCGTCTAACTCAACCAAGTTCGTCAATTTTGGTCTTTCTTTATTTTGACTAGCTTCAAAGTTGACCGAAGCCAAATCTGTAGCATAGATTGATGTAATATGACACAATAAAGCATGTGGAGAAGTTTGAGACCAACAAAGTGAGAGTAGTCAAAGAATCATCCAAGTTAACCAAGTTCGTCCATTTTGGTCTGTCTTCATTTCGACTAGCTCCAAAGTTTACTGAAGCCTAATGTTAAGCATAGATTGATGGAATATGACACAATAAACCATGCGGAGAAGTTTGAGACCACCGAAGAGAGATTGGTCCAAGAATTATCCAACACAACCAAGTTCGTCTACTTTGGTCTTTCTTCATTTCGACTAGCGTCAAAGTTAACCGAAGCCAAATGTCAAGCATAGAATGATGTTATATGACACAATAAACCATGTAAAGAAGTTTGAAACTAGCGAAGAGAGCTTTGGTCCAAGAATCATCCAAGTTCACCAAGTTCGTCCATTTTGGTCTTTCGCTGGTTCAACAAGCTACAAGGTTGACCGAAGCCAAATGCCAAGCATAGATTGATGTAATATGACACAATAAGCCATGTGGAGTAGTTTGAGATCAACAAAGAGAGATTTGGTGCAAGAATCATCCAAGTTGACTAAGTTCGTCCATTTTGGTCTTTCTTCATTTCGACAAGCTTCAACGTTGACCGAAGCCAAATGTCAAGCATAGATTGATGTAATATGACACAATGAACCATGTGAAGAAATTTGAGACCAGCGAAGAGAGCTTTGGTCTAAGAATCATTCAAGTTGACCAAGGTCGTCCATTTTGGTCTTTCACTGGTTCAACAAGCTTCAAAGTTAACCGAAACCAATTGCCAAGCATAGATTGATGTAATATGACACAACAAACCATGTGGAGAAGTTTGAGACCAACGAAGAGAGATTTTGTCCAAGAATCATCCAAGTTGACCAAGTTTGTCCTTTTTGGTCCTTCTTCATTTCGACTAGCTTAAACATTGACCGAAGCCAAATGTTAGGCATAGATTATTGTAATATGACACAATAAACCATGTGAAGAACTTTGAGACCAACGAAGAGAGATTTCGTCCAAGAATCATCCAAGTTCTCCAAGTTCGTCTATTTTGGTCTATCGTCGTTTCGACTAGCTTCTAAGTTGACCGAAGCGAAATGTCAAGAATAGATTGATGTATAATGACACATCAAACCTATTCATGAAGGTTAGAAAAAAGAAAAAGAGATTTGGTCCAAGAATCATCTAACTTTACCAAGTTCGTCCATTTTTGTCTTTCTCTGGTTCGACTAGCTTCAAAGTTGACCGAATCCAAATGTCAAGCATAGATTGATGTAATATGACACAATAAACCATGTGAAGAAGTTGGAGAACAACGAAGAGAGATTTGGTCCAAGAATCATCTAAGTTGACCCAGTTCGTTCATTTTGGTCTTTCTTCATTTCGACTAGCTTCAAAGTTGACCGAAGCCGAATGTCAAGCACAGATTGATGTAATATGACACAATAAACCATGTGAAGAAGTTTGAGATGAACGAAGAGAGCTTTGGTCAAAGAATCATCCAAGTTGACCAAGGTCGTCCATTTTGGTCTTTTGCTGGTTCAACAAGCTTAAAAGTTGACCGAAACCAATTGCCAAGCATAGATTGAAATAATATGACAAAATAAACTATGTGGAGAAGTTTGAGACCAACGAAGAGAGATTTTGTCCAAGAATCATCCAAGTTAACCAAGTTCGTCTATTTTGTTCTATCGTCATTTCGACTAGCTTCAAAGATGACCGAGGCCAAATATCAAGCATAGATTGATGTAATATGACACAAAAAACCATGTGGAGAAGTTTGAGACCAACAAAGAGAAATTGGTCCATGAATCATCTAAGTTGACCTAGTTCGTTCATTTTGGTCTTTCTTAATTTCGACTAGCTTCAAAGTTGACCGAAGCCGAAAGTCAAGCATAGATTGATGTAATATGACACAACGAACCATGTGAAGACGTTTGAGACGAACAAAGAGAGCTTTGATCTAAGAATCATCCAAGTTGACCAACGTCGTCAATTTTGGTCTTTCGCTGGTTCAACAAGCTTAAAAGTTGACCGAAACCAATTGCCAAGCATAGATTGATGTAATATGACACAATAAACTATGTGGAGAAGTTTGAGACCAACGATGAGAGATTTTGTCCAAGAATCATCCAACTTAACCAAGTTCATCCATTTTGGTCTTTCTTCATTTACACTAGCTCCAAAGTTGACCGAAGCCAAATGTCAAGCATAGATTGATATAATATGACACAATAAACCATGTGAAGAAGTTGGAGAACAACGAAGAGAGATTTGGTCCAAGAATCATCTAAGTTGACCCAGTTCGTTCATTTTGGTCTTTCTTCATTTCGACTAGCTTCAAAGTTGACCGAAGCCGAATGTCAAGCACAGATTGATGTAATATGACACAATAAACCATGTGAAGAAGTTGGAGAACAACGAAGAGAGATTTGGTCCAAGAATCATCTAAGTTGACCCAGTTCGTTCATTTTGGTCTTTCTTCATTTCGACTAGCTTCAAAGTTGACCGAAGCCGAATGTCAAGCACAGATTGATGTAATATGACACAATAAACCATGTGAAGAAGTTTGAGATGAACGAAGAGAGCTTTGGTCAAAGAATCATCCAAGTTGACCAAGGTCGTCCATTTTGGTCTTTTGCTGGTTCAACAAGCTTAAAAGTTGACCGAAACCAATTGCCAAGCATAGATTGAAATAATATGACAAAATAAACTATGTGGAGAAGTTTGAGACCAACGAAGAGAGATTTTGTCCAAGAATCATCCAAGTTAACCAAGTTCGTCTATTTTGTTCTATCGTCATTTCGACTAGCTTCAAAGATGACCGAGGCCAAATATCAAGCATAGATTGATGTAATATGACACAAAAAACCATGTGGAGAAGTTTGAGACCAACAAAGAGAAATTGGTCCATGAATCATCTAAGTTGACCTAGTTCGTTCATTTTGGTCTTTCTTAATTTCGACTAGCTTCAAAGTTGACCGAAGCCGAAAGTCAAGCATAGATTGATGTAATATGACACAACGAACCATGTGAAGACGTTTGAGACGAACAAAGAGAGCTTTGATCTAAGAATCATCCAAGTTGACCAACGTCGTCAATTTTGGTCTTTCGCTGGTTCAACAAGCTTAAAAGTTGACCGAAACCAATTGCCAAGCATAGATTGATGTAATATGACACAATAAACTATGTGGAGAAGTTTAAGACCAACGATGAGAGATTTTGTCCAAGAATCATCCAACTTAACCAAGTTCATCCATTTTGGTCTTTCTTCATTTACACTAGCTCCAAAGTTGACCGAAGCCAAATGTCAAGCATAGATCGATGTAATATGACGCAAGAAACCATGTGGACAAGTTTGTGACCAACGAAGAGAGATTTGGTGTAATAATCGTCCAAGTTGACCAAGTTCGTCCATTTTGGTCTCTCACTGGTTCAACAAGCTACAAAGTTGACCGAAGCCAAATGTCAAGCATAGATTGATGTAATATGACACAATAAACCATGTGAAGAAGTTTGAGACCAACGAAAAGAGATTTGGTCCAATAATCATCCAAGTTGCCTATGTTCGTTCATTTTGGTCTTTCTTCATTTCAACTAGCTTCAAAGTTAACCGAAGCCAAATGTCAAGCATAGATTGATGTAATAAGACACAATAAACTATGTGAAGAAATTTGAGACCAACGAAAAGAGATTTGGTCCAATAATCATCCAAGTTGACCAATTTCGTCCATTTTAGTCTTTCTCTGGTCTGAGTACCTTCAAAGTTGACCGAAGCCAAATGTCAAGCATAGATTGATGTAATAAGACACAATAAACCATGTGAAGAAGTTTCAGACCAACGAAGAGAGATTTTGACAAAGAATCATCTAACTTAACCTAGTTTGTCCATTTTGGTCTTTCTCTGGTTTGACTAGCTTCAAAGTTGACCGAATCCAAATGTCAAGCATAGATTGATGTAATATGACACATTAAACCATGTGAAGAAGTTTGAGACCAGCTAAGAGAGCTTTCATCCAAGAATTATCCAAATTGACCAAGTTCGCCCATTTTCGTCTTTCGCTGGTTCAACAAGCTTCAAAGTTGACCGAAGCCAAATGCCACGCATAGATTGATGTACTATGACACAATAAACCATGTGGAGAAGTTTGAGAGCAACAAAGAGAAATTGGTCCATGAATCATCCAAGTTAACCAAGTTCGTCCATTTTGGTCTTTCTTCATTTCGACTAGCTCCAAACTTGACCGAAGCTGAATGTCAAGCATAGATGGATGTAATATGACACAATAAACCATGTAGGGAAGTTTGAGACTAACAAATAGAAATTTGGTCCAAGAATCATCCTACTTAACCAAGTACGTCTATTTTCGTCTATCGTCGTTTCGACTAGCTTCAAAGTTAACCGAAGCCAAATGTCAAGCATAGATTGAAGTAATATGACACATTAAACCCTTCGATCAAGGTTAAAACCAAGGAAATGAGATTTGGTCCAAGAATCATCCAACTTAACCAAGTTCGTACACTTTGATCTTTCTTTAATTCGACTAGCTTCAAAGTTGACCGAAGCTAAATATCATGCATAGATTTATGTAACATGACACAATAAAGCATGTGGAGAAGTTTGAGACCAATGAAGAGAGATTAGTCCAAGAATCATCCAAGTTAACCAAGTTTGTCCATTTTGGTCTTTCTTCATTTCGGCTAGCTCCAAAGTTTACCAAAGCCAAAGGTCAAGCATAGATTGATATAATATGACCCAATAAACCATGTGGAGAAGTTTGAGACCAACGAAGAGAGATTGGTCTAAGAATTATCCAACTTAACAAACTTCGTCCATTTTGGTCTTTCTGTATTTCGACTAGCTTCGAAGTAGAGTAAAGTTAAACATCATGCATAGATTGATGTAATATGACACAATAAACCATGTGGAGAAGTTTGAGACCAACAAAGAGAAATTGGCCCATGAATCATCCAACTTAACCAAGTTCGTTCGTTTTGGTCTTTCTTCATTTCGACTAGCTCCAAAGTTGACCAAACCCAAATGTCAGGCATAGATTGATGTAATATGACACAATAAATCATGTGAAAAAGTTTGAGACCAACAAAAAGAGATTCGGTCCAAGAATCATCCAAGTTGATTAAGTTCGTCCATTATATTCTTTCTTCATTTCGACTAGCTCCTAAGTTGACCGAAGCCAAATGTCAAGTATAGATTGATGTAATATGACGCAATAAACCATGTGGGGAAGTTTGGGACCAACGAAAAGGGATTTGGTCCAAGAATCGTCCTAGTTGACGAAGTTCATCCAATTTGGGCTTTCTTCATTTCGACTAGCTTCAAAGTTAACTGAAGCAAAATGTAAAGTATAGATTGATGTAATATGACAGAATAAACCATGTGAAGAACTTTGAGACCAACGAAGAGAGATTTGGTCCAAGAATCATCCAAGTTGACCAAGTTCGTCCATTTTGGTATTTCTCTGGTTCGACTAGCTTCAAAGTTGACTTAAGCCAAATGTCAAGCATAGATTGATGCAATAAGACAGAACAAACCATGTGGAGAATTTTGAGACCAAAGAAGAGACATTATGTCAAAGAATCATCAAACTTAACCAAGTTCGTCCGTTTTGGTCTTTCTTCATTTCAACTAGCTCCAAAGTTGACCAAAGGTAAATGTAAGGCATAGATTATTGTAATATGATACAATAAACCATGTGAAGAAGTTTAAGACCAATGAAGAGAGATTCGGTTCGAGAATCATCCAAGTTGACCAAGTTCATCCATTTTGGTCTTTCTCTAGTTCGACTAGCTTCAAAGTTGCCCGAAGCCAAATGTCAAGCATAGATTGATGTAATAAGACACAATAAACCATGTGGAGAACTTTGAGACCAACGAAGAGACATTATGTCAAAGAATCATCTAACTTAACCAAGTTTGTCCATTTTGGTCTTTCTTCATTTCGACTAGCTCCAAAGTTGACCGAACCCAAATGTCAAGCATACATTGTTGTAATATGACAGAATAAACCATGTGGAGAAGTTTGAGACCAACAAAGAGAAATTGGTCCACGAATCATCCAACTTAACCAACTTCGTCCATTTTGGTCTTTCTTCATTTCGACTAGCTCCAAAGTTGACCAAAGCCAAATGTAAAGCATAGATTGATGTAATATGATGCAATAAACCATATGGGGAAGTTTGAGGCCAACGAAAAGGGATTTAGTCCAAGAATCATCTAAGTTGACCAAGTTCGTACATTTTGATTTTTCTTCATTTCGACTAGCTTCAAAGTTGACCGAAGCAAATTGTCAAGCATAGATTGATGTAATAAGACAAAATAAACCAAGTGGAGAATTTTGAGACCATCGAAGAGCCATTATGTCAAAGAATCATCTAACTTAACTAAGTTCATCCATTTTGGTATTTCTTCATTTCGACTAGGCCCAAAGTTGACCTAAGCCAAATGTCAAGCATAGATTGATGTAATATGACGCAATAAACCATGTAGAGAAGTTTGAGACTAACGAAGAGATATTTGGTCCAAGAATCATCTAAGTTGACCAAGCATAGATTGATGTAATACGACACATTAAACCCTTTGTTGAAGGTTGGAACCAAGGAAAAGAATTTTCATCTAAGAATCATCTAACTAAACAAAGTTCATCCATTTTGGTCTTTCTTTATGTCGACTAGCTTCAAAGTTGACCGAAACCAAATGCCAAGCATAGATTGATTTAATATGACACATTAAACCCTTCGATAAAGGGTGGAACCAAGGAAAAGAGATTTGGTCCAAGAATCATTTAACTTAGCCACGTTCCTCCATATTGGTCTTTCTTTATTTCGACTAGCTTCAAAGTTAACCAAAGCTAAACATCATGCATAGATTGATGTAATATGACACAATAAACCATGTGGAGAAGTTTGAGACCAACAAAGAGAGATTGGTTTATGAATCATCCAACTTAACCAAGTTAGTCTATTTAGGTCTTTCTACATTTCGACTAGCTCCAAAGTTGACCAAAGCCAAATGTCAAGCATAGATTGATGTAATATGACGCAATAAATTATGTGGGGAAGTTTGAGACCAACGAAAAGAGATTTGGTCCAAGAATCATCCAAGTTGACCAAGTTCGTCCATTTTGGTCTTTCTTCATTTCGACTAGCTCCAAAGTTGACCGAAGCCAAATGTAGGGCATAGATTATTCTAATATGACACAATAAACTATGTGAAGAAGTTTAAGACCAATGAAGAGAGATTTGGTCCGAGAAACATCCAAGTTGACCAAGTTCATCCATTTTGATCTTTCTCTGGTTCAACTAGCTTCAAAGTTACCCGAAGCCAGATGTCAAGCATAGATTGATGTAATAAGACACAATAACACATGTGGAGAACTTTGAGACCAACGAAGAGACATTATGTCAAAGAATCATCTAACTTAACCAAGTTCGTACATTTTGGTCTTTCTTCATTTCAACTAGCTCCAAAGTTGACCGAAGCCAAATGTCAACCATGCATTGTTATAATATGACACAATAAACCATGTGGAGATGTTTGAGACCAACAAAGAGAAATTGGTGCACGTATCATCCAACTTAACCAACTTCGTCCATTTTGGTCTTTCTTCATTTCGACTAGCTCCAAAGTTGACCAAAGCCAAATGTCAAGCATAGATTGATGTAATATGACGCAATAAATTATGTGGGGAAGTTTGAGACCAACGAAAAGAGATTTGGTCCAAGAATCATCCAAGTTGACCAAGTTCGTCCATTTTGGTCTTTCTTCATTTCGACTAGCTTCAAAGTTGACCGAAGCAAAATGTCAAGCATAGATTAATGTAATATGACCCAATAAACCATGTGAAGAACTTTGAGACCAACGAAGAGGGATATGGTCCAAGAATCATCCAAGTTGACAAAGTTCGTCCATTTTGGTCTTTCTCCAGTTCAACTAGCTCAAAGTTGACCGAAGCCAAATGTCAAGCGTAGATTGATGTAATAAGACACAATAAACCATGCGGAGAAGTTTGGGACCAACGAAGAGAGATTGGTCTAAGAATCATCCAACTTAACCAAGTTTTTCTACTTTGGTCTTTTTTCTTTTCGACTAGCTTTAAATTTGACCGAACCCAAATGTCAAGCATAGATTGATGTAATATGACACAATAAACCATATGGAGAAGTTTGAGACCATCAAATAGAGATTTTGGTCTTTCTCTATTTCGACTAGATTTGCAGATTACCGAAGCCAAATGTCAAGAATAAAGTGATTTAATGTGACACAATAAACCATTTCGAGAAGTTTGAGACTAACGAAGAGAGATTGGGCTAAGAATCAGACAAGTTGACTAAGTTCGTCCATTTTGGTCTTTCTAGATTGATATAATATGACACAATAAACCATGTGGAGAAATTTGAGACAAACGAAGAGAGATTTAGTCTGAGAATCAGACAAGTTGACTAAGTTCGTCCATTTTGGTCTTTCTCTGTTTTGACTAGCTTCAAAGTTGACCGAAGCCAAATGTCAAGCAGAGATTGATGTAATATGACACAATAAACCATGTGGAGAAGTTTGAGACCAACAAAGAAAGCTAGGTTTATGAATCATCCAACTTAACCAAGTTCGTCTATTTAGGTCTTTCTACAATTCGACTAGCTTCAAAGTTAACCAAAGCCAAATGTCAAGCATATATTGATGTAATTTGACACAATAAACCAAGTGGAGAAGTTTGAGGCCAACGAAGAGAGATTTGGTCCAAGAATCATCCAACTTAACTAAGTTCGTCTATTTTGGTCTATCATCGTTTCGACAAGCTTCGAAGTTGACCGAAGCCAAACGTCAAGCATAGATTGATGTAATTTCACACAATAAACCAAGTGGAGAAGTTTGAGACCAACGAAGAGAGATTTGGTCCAAGAATCATCCAAGTTGACCAAGTTCGTCCATTTTGGTCTTTCTTCAATTCGACTAGCTTCAAAGTTTACCGAAGCCAAATGTCAAGCATAGATTGATGTAATATGACACTGTGAAGATGTTTGAGACCAACGAAGAGATTTGGTCCAAGAATCATCCAAGTTGACCAAGTTCGTCAATTTTGCTCTTTCTACATTTCGACTAGCCTTAAAGTTGACCGAAGCAAAATGTCAAGCATAGATTGATGTAATATGATACAATAAACCATATGAAGAAGTTTGAGACTAACGAAGAGAGATTGGGCTAAGAATCATCCAAGTTGACCAAGTTCGTCCATTTTAGTCTTTCTCTATTTCGACTAACTTTAAAGTTGACCAAAGCCAAATGTCAAGCTTAGATTGATATAACATGACACAATAAACCATGTGGAGAAATTTGAGACAAACGAAGAGAGATTTGGTCTGAGAATCAGACAAGTTGACTAAGTTCGTCCATTTTGGTCCTTCTCAATTTCGACTAGCTTCAAAGTTAATCGAAGCGAAATGTCAAGCAAAGATTGATGTAATATGACACAATAAATCATGTGGAGAAGTTTGAGAGCAACGAAGAGAGATTTCGTCAGAGAATCATCACACTTAACCAAGTTCGTCCATTCTCGTCTTTCTACATTTCGACTAGCTCCAAAGTTGACCGAAGCCAAATGTCAGGCATAGATTATTGTAATATGACACAATAAACCATGTCAAGAAGTTTGAGACCAATGAAGAGAGATTTGGTCTAAGAATCATCCAAGTTGACCAAGTTCGTCCATTTTGGTCTTTCTTCATTTCGACTAGCTTCAAAGGTGACCGAAGCCAAATGTACAGCATAGATTCATGTAATATGACATAATAAACCATGTGGAGAAGTTTGAGACCAACGAACATAGATTGGTCAAGGAATCATCTAACTTCACCAAGTTCGTCCACCTTGGACTTTTTTCATTTCGACTAGCTTCAAAGTTGACCGTAGCCAAATGTCAAGAATAGTTTGATGTAATATGAACAATAAAACATGCAGAAATGTTTGAGATCAACGAGGAGAGATTTGGTCTAAGAATCATCCAAGTTGACCAAATTCGTCCATTTCGGTTTTTCCCTGTTTTGACTAGCTTCAAAGTTGACCGAAGCCAAATGTCAAGCAAAGATTGATGTAAATATGACACAATAAACCATGTGGAGAAGTTTGAGACCAACAAAGAGAGATTGGTTTATGAATCATCCAACTTAACCAAGTTAGTCTATTTAGGTCTTTCTACATTTCGACTAGCTTTAAAGTTGACCGAAGCAAAATGTCAAGCATAGATTGATGTAATATGACACAATAAACCATGTGAAGAAGTTTGAGACCAACGAAGAGAGATTTGGTCCAAGAATCATCCAAGTTGACCAAGTTCATCCATTTTGGTCTTTCTTTAATTCGACTAGCTTCAAAGTTGACCGAAGCCAAATGTCAAGCATAGATATATGTAATATGACATTGTGAAGAAGTTTGAGACGAATGAAGAGAGATTTGGTCCAAGAATCATCTAACTTAACCAAGTTCGTCTATTTTGGTCTATCATCGTTTTGACAAGCTTCAAAGTTGACCGAACCCAAATGTCAAGCATAGATTGATGTAATATGACACATTAAACCCTTTGATGAAGGTTGGAACTAAAGAAAAGAGATTTGGTCAAAGAACCATCTAACTTAACCAAGTTCGTCCATTTTGGTCTTTTTTTATTTCGACTTGCTTCAAAGTTGACAGAAGCCAAATGTCAAGTATAGATTGATGTAATTTGACACAGAAAACCATGTGGAGAAGTTTGAGACCAACGAAGAGAGATTTGGTCCAAGAATCATCCAACTTAACCAAGTTCGTCCATTTTGGCCTATCATCGTTTCGACTAGCTTCAAAGTTAACCAAGCATAGATTGATTTAATACGACACATTAAACCCTTTGTTGGAGGTTGGAACCAAGGAAAAGAATTTTCATCTAAGAATCATCTAACTTAACAAAGTTCGTCCATTTTGGTCTTTCTTTATGCCAACTAGCTTCAAAGTTGACCGAGACGAAATGTCAAGCATAAATTGATTTAATATGACACATTAAACCCTTTGATAAAGGTTGGAACCAAGGAAAAGAGATTTGGTCCAAGAATCATCTAACTTAACCACGTTCCTCCATATTGGTCTTTATTTTTTTCAACTAGCTTCAAAGTTCACCTAAGCTAAACATCATGCATAGATTGATGTAATATGACACAATAAAGAATGTGGAGAAGTTTGGGACCAACAAAGAGAGAATGGTCTAACAATAATCCATGTTAACAATGTTCGTTCATTTTGGTCTTTTTTCATTTCGACTAGCTGCAAAGTTGGTCGAAGCCAAATGTCAAGTACAGATTGATGTAATATGACACAATAAACCATATGGAGAAGTTTGAGACCAACGAAGAGACATTGGTCCAAGAATCATCCAACTTAACCAAGTTCGTCTACTTTGGTCCTTCTTCTTTTCGACTAGCTTTATATTTGACTGAACCGAAAAGTCAAGCTTAGATTGATGTAATATGACACAATGAACCATGTGAAGAAGTTTGAGACCAACGAAGAGAGATTTGGTCCAAGAATCATCCAACTTACCCAAGTTCCTCCATATTGGTCTTTCTTTTTTTCGACTAGCTTCAAAGTTAACCGAAGCTAAACATCATGCATAGATTGATGTAATATGAACAATAAAGAATGTGGAGAAGTTTGAGACCAACGAAGAGAGAATGGTCCAACAATAATCCATGTTAACAAAGTTCGTCCATTTTGGTCTTTCTTCATTTCGACTTGCTGCAAAGTTGGTCGAAGCCAAATGTCAAGCACAAATTGATGTAATATGACACAGTAAACCATGTGGAGAAGTTTGAGACCAACGAACAAAGATTTAGTCCAAGACTCATCCAGGTTGGCCAAATTAGTCCATTTTGGTCTTTCTCTGTTTCGACTAGCTTCAAAGTTTACCGAAGCCAAATGTCAAGCATAGATTGATTTAATGCGACACAATAAATGATGTGGAGAACTTTAAGACCAACGAAGAGAGATTTTGTCAAAGAATCATCCAACTTAACCAAGTTCGTCCATTTTCATCTTTCTTCATTTCGACAAGCTCCAAAGTTGACCGAAGCCAAATGTCAAGCATAGTTTATTGTAATATGACACAATCAACCATGTGAAGAAGTTTGAGACCAACTAAGAGAGATTTGGCTAAAAATCATCCAAGTTGACAAAGTTTGTCCATTTTGGTCATTCTCTATTTCGACTAGCTTCAAAGTTAACCGAAGCCAAATTTTAAGCAAAGATTGATGTAATATGAGACAATAAACCATGTGGAGAAGTTTGAGACCAACGACGAGAGATTTTGTCAAAGAATCATCTAACTTAACCAAGTTCGTCCATTTTCGTCTTTCGTCATTTGGACTAGCTCCAAAGTTGACCGAAGCCAAATGTCAAGCATAGATTATTGTAATATGACACAATAAACCATGTGAAGATGTTTGAGACCAACGAAGAGAGATTTGGTCCAAGAATCATCCAAGTTGACCAAGTTCGTCCATTTTGGTCGTTCTTCATTTCTACTATCTTCAAAGGTGACCGAAGCCAAATGTAAAGCATAGATTCATGTGATATGACATAATAAACCATGTGGAGATGTTTGAGACCAACGAACATAGATTAGTCCAAGAATCATCCAACTTCACTAAGTTCGTCCACCTTGGTCTTTCTTCATTTCGACTAGCTTCAAAGTTGACCGAAGCCCAATGTCAAGAATAGATTGATGTAATATGACACAATAAACCATGTGGAAAAGTTTGAGATCAACGAAGAGAGATTTGGTCTAAGAATCATCCAAGTTGACCAAGTTCCTCCATATTGGTCTTTCTTTATTTCGACTAGCTTCAAAGTTAACCGAAGGTACACATCATGCATAGATTGATGTAATATGACACAAAAAAGCATGCGGAGAAGTTTGAGACCAACGAAGAGAGATTGGTCCAACTATAATCCATGTTAACAAAGTTCGTCAATTTTGGTCTTTCTTCATTTCGACTAGCTGCAAAGTTGGTTGAAGCCAAATGTCAAGCACAGATTGATATAATATAACACAATAAACCATGTGGAGAAGTTTGAGACTAACAGAGAGAGATTGGTCCAAGATTCATCCAACTTAACCAAGTTCGTCTACTTTGGTCCTTCTTCTTTTCGACTAGCTTTAAATTTGATTGAACCCAAATGTCAAGCATAGATTGATGTAATATGACAAAATAAACCATGTGGCGAAGTTTGAGACCAACGAACAAAGTTTTGGTCCAAGACTCATCCAGGTTAACCAAGTTGGTCCATTTTGGTCTTTCTCTGTTTCGACTAGCTTCAAAGTTTACCGAAGCCAAATGTCAAGCATAGATTGATTTAATGTGACACAATAAACCACTTTGAGAAGTTCGAGACTAATGAAGAGAGATTGGTCCAAGAATCATCCAAGTTGACCACGTTCGTCCATTTTGGTCTTTCTCTGTTTCGACTGGCTTCAAAGGTGACCGAAGCCAAATCTCAAGCATAGATTGATGTAATATGACACAATAAACCACGTTGAGAAGTTTGAGACCAGCGAAGAGAGATTTCGTCCAAGAATCATCCAAGTTGATGTAATATGACACAATAAACCACGTTGGTCTTTCTTCAATTCGACTAGCTTGAAAGTTGATCGAAGCCAAATGTCAAGCATAGATTGATGTAATATGACACTGTGAAGAAGTTTGCGACTAACGAAGAGATTTGGTCCAAGAATCATCAAAGTTGACCAAGTTCTTCCATTTTGGTCTTTCTTTATTTCGACTAGCTTCAAAGTTAACCGAAGCCAAATGTCAAGCATAGATTGATGTAATTTGACACAATATACCAAGTGGAGATGTTTGAGACCAACGAACAGAGATTTGGTCTAAGAATCATCCAACTTAACCAAGTTCGTCTATTTTGGTCTATCATCGTTTCGACAAGCTTCAAAGTTGACCGAAGCGAAATGTCAAGCATAGATTGATGTAATATGACACATTAAACCCTTTCATGAAGGTTGGAACTAAGGAAAAGAGATTTGGTCCAAGAATCATCTAACTTAACTAAGTTCGAATGTTTTGGTCTTTCTTTATTTCGACTAGCTTCAAAGTTGACCGAAGCCAAATGTCAAGCATAGATTGATGTAATTTGACACAATAAACCAGGTGGAGAAGTTTGAGATGAACGAAGAGAGATTGGTCCAAGAATCATCCAACTTAACCAAGTTCGACTACTTTGGTCATTGTTCTTTTCGACTAGCTTTAAATTTGACTGAACCCAAATGTCAAGCATAGATTGATGTAATATGACACAATAAACCCTGTGGAGGAGTTTGAGACCAACGAACAAAGATTTGGTCTAAGACTCATCCAGGTTGACCAAGTTAGTCCATTTTGGTCTTTCTCTATTTCGACAAGCTTCAAAGTTTGCCGAAGCCAAATGTCAAGCATAGATTGATTTAATGTGACACAATAAACCATTTCGAGAAGTTGGAGACTAACGAAGAGAGATTGGTCCAAGAATCATCCAAGTTGACAACGTTCGTCCATTTTGGTCTTTCTCTGTTTCGACTAGCTTCAAAGTTGACCGAAGCCAAATGTCAAGCATAGATTGATGTAATTTGGCACAATAAACCAAGTGGAGAAGTTTGAGATGAACGAAGAGAGATTGGTCCAAGAATCATCCAACTTAACCAAGTTCGACTACTTTGGTCATTGTTCTTTTCGACTAGCTTTAAATTTGACTGAACCCAAATGTCAAGCATAGATTGATGTAATATGACACAATAAACCATGTGGAGGAGTTTGAGACCAACGAACAAAGATTTGGTCTAAGACTCATCCAGGTTGACCAAGTTAGTCCATTTTGGTCTTTCTCTATTTCGACAAGCTTCAAAGTTTGCCGAAGCCAAATGTCAAGCATAGATTGATTTAATGTGACACAATAAACCATTTCGAGAAGTTGGAGACTAACGAAGAGAGATTGGTCCAAGAATTATCCAAGTTGACAACGTTCGTCCATTTTGGTCTTTCTCTATTTCGACTAGATTCAAAGTTGACCGAAGCCAAATCTCAAGCATAGATTGATGTAATATGACACAATAAACCATGTTGAGAAGTTTGAGACCAACGAAGAGAGATTTGGTCTAAGAATCATCCAAGTTGACCAAGTTCGTCCATTTTGGCCGAAGCCAAATGACAAGCAAAGATTGATGTAATATGACACAATAAACCATGTGGAGAAGTTTCAGACCAACGAAGAGAGATTTTGTCAAATAATCATCTAACTTAACCAAGTTCGTCTATTTTCGTCTTTCTTCATTTCGACTAGCTCCAAAGTTGACCGAAGCCAAATGTCAGGTATAGATTATTGTAATATGACACAATAAACCATGTCAAGAAGTTTTAGACCAATGAAGAGAGATTTGGTCCAAGAATCATCCGAGCTAACCAAGTTCATCCATTTTGGTCTTTCTTCATTTCTACTAGCTTCAAAGGTGACTGAAGCCAAATGTAAAGCTTAGATTCATGTAATATGACATAATAAACCATGTGGAGAAGTTTGAGACCAACAAACATAGATTAGTCCAAGAATCATCCAACTTCACCAAGTTCGTCCACCTTGGTCTTTCTTCATTTCGACTAGCTTCAAAGTTGACCGAAGCCAAATGTCAAGAATAGATTGATGTAATATGACACAATAAATCATGTGGAAAAGTTTGAGATCAACGAAGAGAGATTTGGTCTAAGAATAATCCAAGTTGACCAAGTTCGTCCATTTCGGTCTTTCTCTGTTTCGACTAGCTTCAAAGTTCACCGAAGCCAAATGTCAAGCCTTGATTGATGTAACATGACACATTACACCCTTTGATGAAGTGTGGAACAAAGGAAGACAAATTTGCTCCTAGAATCATCCAACTTGACCAAGTTCGTCCATTTTGGTCTTTTTTCGTTTCGATTAGATTCAAAGTTGACCTAAGCCAAATGTCAAGCCATAATTGATGTAACATGACACATTACACCCTTTGATGAAGTTTGGAAATAAGGAAGACAGATTTGCTCCTAGAATCATCCAACTTGACAAAGTTCGTCCGTTTTGGTCTTTTTTCATTTGGACTAGCTTCAAAGTTGACCGAAGCCAAATATCCAGTATAGATTGATGTAATATGATATAATAAACCATGTGGATAAGTTTGAGACCAAGGAACAGAGATTTGGTCCTAGAATCATCCAAGTTGACCAAGTTCGTCCATTTTTGTCTTCTTCGTTTCGACTAGATTCAAAGTTGAACTAAGCCAAATTCAAGCCATAATTGATGAAACATGACACATTAAACCCTTTGAAGAAGTTTGGAACAAAGGAAGAGAGATTTGGTCCAAGAATCATCCAACTTGACCAAGTTCGTCCATTTTGGTATTTCTTGTGTCTACTAGCTTCAAAGTTGACCATAGCCAAATGTCAAGCCTTCATTGATGTAATATGACACATTAAACCCTTTGATGAAGTTTGGAACCAGGAAAGAGAGATTTGCTGCTTGAATAATCCAACCTGACCAAGTTCGTCCATTTTGGTTTTTCTTCATTTCGACTAGCTTCAAAGTTGACCAAACCCAAATGTGAACCCTTGATTGATGTAATATGACACATTAAACCCGTTGATTAAGTTTGGAACCAAGGAAGTGAGATTTGGTCCAAGAATCATCCGACTTGACGAAGTTTGTCCATTTTGGTCGTTCTACGTTTCGACTAGATTCAAAGTTGACCAAAGCTAAATGTCAAGCCTTGATTGATGTAATATGACACATTAAACCCGTTGATGAAGTTTGGAAACAAGGAAGAGAGATTTGGTCCAAGAATCATCCAACTTGACCAAGTTCGTCCATTTTAGTCTTTCTCCGTTTCGACTAGATTCAAAGTTGACCAAATCTAAATGTCAAGCCTTCATTGATGTAATATGACACGTTAAACCCGTTGATGAAGTTTGGAACTAAGGAAGAGAGATTTGGTCCTAGAATCATCCAACTTGACCAAGTTCGTCCATTTTCGTCTTTCTTTGTTTCCACTGGATTCAAAGTTGACCAAAGCTAAGTGTCAAGCCTTCATTGATGTAATATGACACATTAAACCCTGTGATAAAGTTTGGAACCAAGGAAGAGAGATGTGGTCCAAGAATCATCCAACTTGACGAAGTTTGTTCATTTTGGTCTTTCTCCGTTTTGACTAGATTCAAAGTAAACCGAAGCCAAATGTCAAGCCTTCATTGATGTAATATGACACATTAAACCCTTTGATGAAGTTTGGAACCAAGCAAGAGAGATTTGCTCCTAGAATAATCTAACTTGCCTAAGTTCGTCCATTTTGGTCTTTCTTCATTTCGACTAGCTTCAAACTTTACCAAAGCCAAATGTCAAGCCTTGATTGATGCAATATGACACGTTAAACCCTTTGATGAAGTTTGGAACTAAGAAAGAGAGATTTGGTCGTAGAATCATCACACTTGACCAAGTTCTACTATTTTGGTCTTTCTTCGTTTCCACTAGATTCAAAGTGGACCAAAGCCAAATGTGAAGCCTTGATTCTTGTAATATGACACATTAAACCCGTTGATGAAGTTTGGAACCAAGGAAGAGAGATTCGGTACAAGAATGATCCAACTTGACCGAGTTCGTCCATTTTTGTCTTTCTTCGTTTCGACTAGCTTCAAGGTTGACCTAAGCCAAATGTCGAGCCTTGATTGATGTAATATGGCACATTAAACCCTTTGATGAAGTTTGGAACCAAGGAAGAGAGATTTGGTCCAAGAATCATCCAACTTGACGAAGTTTGTCCATTTTGGTCGTTCTACGTTTCGACTAGATTCAAAGTTGACCAAAGCTAAATGTCAAGCCCTGATTGATTTAATATTACACATTAAACCCTTTAATAAAGTTTGGAACGAAGAAAGAAAGATTTGGTCCTAGAATCATCACACTTGACCAAGTTCGTCTATTTTGGTCTTGCTACGTTTCGACTAGCTTCAAAGTTGACCATAGCCAAATGTCAAGCCTTCATTGATGTAATATGACACATTAAACCCTTTGATGAAGTTTGGAACCAAGAAAGAGAGATTTACTGCTTGAATAATCTAAACTAACCAAGTTCGTCCATTTTGGTTTTTCTTCATTTCGACTAGCTTCAAAGTTGACCAAACCCAAATGTGAACCCTTGACTGATGTAATATGACACATTAAACCCGTTGATGAAGTTTGGAACCAAGGAAGTGAGATTTGGTCCAAGAATCATCCGACTTGACGAAGTTTGTCCATTTTGGTCGTTCTACGTTTCGACTAGATTCAAAGTTGACCAAAGCTAAATGTCAAGCCTTGATTGATGTAATATGACACATTAAACCCGTTGATGAAGTTTGGAAACAAGGAAGAGAGATTTGGTCCAAGAATCATCCAACTTGACCAAGTTCGTCCATTTTAGTCTTTCTTGTGTCAATTTGCTTCAAAATTGACCAAAGCCAAATGTCAAGCCTTGATTGATGTAATATGACACGTTAAACCATTTGATGAAGTTTGGAACTAAGGAAGAGAGATTTGGTCCTAGAATCATCCAACTTAACGAAGTTCGTCCATTTTGGTCTTTCTTTGTTTCCACTGGATTCAAAGTTGACCAAAGCTAAGTGTCAAGCCTTCATTGATGTAATATGACACATTAAACCCTGTGATAAAGTTTGGAACCAAGGAAGAGAGATGTGCTCCAAGAATCATCCAACTTGACGAAGTTTGTTCATTTTGGTCTTTCTCCGTTTCGACTAGATTCAAAGTTAACCGAAGCCAAATGTCAAGCCTTCATTAATGTAATATGACACATTAAACCCTTTGATGAAGTTTGGAACCAAGCAAGAGAGATTTGCTCCTAGAATAATCTAACTTGGCTAAGTTCGTCCATTTTGGTCTTTCTTCATTTCTACTAGCTTCAAGGTTGACCTAAGCCAAATGTCGAGCCTTGATTGATGTAATATGGCACATTAAACCCTTTGATGAAGTTTGGAACCAAGGAAGAGAGATTTGGTCCAAGAATCATCCAACTTGACGAAGTTTGTCCATTTTGGTCGTTCTACGTTTCGACTAGATTCAAAGTTGACCAAAGCTAAATGTCAAGCCCTGATTGATTTAATATTACACATTAAACCCTTTGATAAAGTTTGGAACAAAGAAAGAAAGATTTGGTCCTAGAATCATCACACTTGACCAAGTTCGTCTATTTTGGTCTTGCTACGTTTCGACTAGATTCAAAGTTAACCGAAGCCAAATGTCAAGCCTTCATTGATGTAATATGACACATTAAACCCTTTGATGAAGTTTGGAACCAAAGAAGTGAGATTTGGTCCAAGAATCATGAAACTTGACCAAGTTCGTTCATTTTGGTATTTCTTCGTTTCAACTAGCTTCAAAGTTGACCAAAGCCAAATGTCAAGCCTTCATCGATGTAATATGACACATTAAATCCTTTGATGAATTTTGAACTAAGGAAGAGAGATTTGGTCCTAGAAACATGAAACTTGACCAAGTTCGTCCATTTTGGTCTTTCTTCGTTACAACTAGCTTCAAAGTTAACCAAAGCCAAATGTCAAGCCTTTATTGATGTAATATGACACATTAAACCCTTTGATGAAGTTTGGAACTAAGGAAGGGAGATTTGGTCCTAGAATCATCTAACTTAACCAAGTTCTTCCATTTTGGTCTTTTTTCGTTTTAACTAGATTCAATGTTGACCAAAGCCAAATGTTAAGGCTTCATTGATGTAATATGACACATTAAACCCATTGATAAAGTTTGGAACCAAAGAAGTGAGATTTCGTCCAAGAATCATCCAACTTCACCAAGTTCGTCCATTTTGGTCTTTCTTGTGTCGACAAGTTTCAAAGTTGACAAAAGCCAAATGTCAAGCCTTCATTGATGTAATATGACACATTAAACCCTTTGATGAAGTTTGCAACTAAGGAAGAGAGATTTGGTCCAAGAATCATCAAACTTGACCAAGTTCGTCTATTTTGGTCTTGCTACGTTTCGACTAGATTCAAAGTTAACCGAAGCCAAATGTCAAGCCTTCATTGATGTAATATGACACATTAAACCCTTTGATGAAGTTTGGAACCAAAGAAGTGAGATTTGGTCCAAGAATCATGAAACTTGACCAAGTTCGTTCATTTTGGTATTTCTTCGTTTCAACTAGCTTCAAAGTTGACCAAAGCCAAATGTCAAGCCTTCATCGATGTAATATGACACATTAAATCCTTTGATGAATTTTGAACTAAGGAAGAGAGATTTGGTCCTAGAAACATGAAACTTGACCAAGTTCGTCCATTTTGGTCTTTCTTCGTTACAACTAGCTTCAAAGTTAACCAAAGCCAAATGTCAAGCCTTTATTGATGTAATATGACACATTAAACCCTTTGATGAAGTTTGGAACTAAGGAAGGGAGATTTGGTCCTAGAATCATCTAACTTAACCAAGTTCTTCCATTTTGGTCTTTTTTCGTTTTAACTAGATTCAATGTTGACCAAAGCCAAATGTTAAGGCTTCATTGATGTAATATGACACATTAAACCCATTGATAAAGTTTGGAACCAAAGAAGTGAGATTTGGTCCAAGAATCATGAAACTTGACCAAGTTCGTCCATTTTGGTCTTTCTTCGTTACAACTAGCTTCAAAGTTGACCAAAGCCAAATATCAAGCCTTCATTGATGTAATATGACACATTAAACCCTTTGATGAAGTTTGCAACTAAGGAAGAGAGATTTGGTCCAAGAATCATCAAACTTGACCAAGTTCGTTCATTTTGGTCTTTCTTCGTTACAACTAGCTTCAAAGTTAACCAAAGCCAAATGTCAAGCCTTTGTTGATGTAATATGACACATTAAACCCTTTGATGAAGTTTGGAACTAAGGAAGAGAGATTTGGTCCTAGAAACATGAAACTTGACCAAGTTCGTCCATTTTGGTCTTTCTTCGTTACAACTAGCTTCAAAGTTGACCAAAGCCAAATGTCAAGCCTTTATTGATGTAGTATGACACATTAAACCCTTTGATGAAGTTTCGAACTAAGGAAGAGAGATTTGGTGCTATAATCATCCAACTTTAGCAAGTTCGTCCATTTTGGTCTTTCTTAGTTTCCTCTACATTCAAAGTTGACCAAAGCCAAATGTCAAGCCTTCATTGATGGAATATGACACATTAAACCTTTGATGAAGTTTGGAACCAAAGAAGTGAGATTTGGTCCAAGAATCATCCAACTTGACCAAGGTCGTCCATTTTGGTCTTTCTTCGTTTCGACTAGCTTCAAAGTTGACCAAAGCCAAATGTCAAGCCTTCATTGATGTAATATGACACATTAAACCCTTTGATGAAGTTTCGAACTAAGGAAGAGACATTTGGACCAAGAATCATCCTACTTAACCAAGTTCTTCCATTTGGTCTTTCTTTGTTTCCACTATGTTCAAAGTTGACCAAAGCCAAATGTCAAGCCCTCGCTGATGTAATATGACACATTAAACCCTTTGATGAAGTTTGGAACCAAAGAAGTGAGATTTGGTCCAAGAATCATGAAACTTGACCAAGTTCGTCCATTTTGGTCTTTCTTCGTTACAACTAGCTTCAAAGTTGACCAAAGCCAAATGTCAAGCCTTTGTTGATGTAATATGACACATTAAACCCTTTGATGAAGTTTTGAACTAAGGAAGAGAGATTTGGTCCTAGAAACATGAAACTTGACCAAGGTCGTCCATTTTGGTCTTTCTTCGTTACAACTAGCTTCAAATTTAACCAAAGCCAAATGTCAAGCCTTTGTTGATGTAATATGACACATTAAACCCTTTGATGAAGTTTGGAACTAAGGAAGAGAGATTTGGTCCAAGAATCATGAAACTTGACCAAGTTCGTCCATTTTGGTCTTTCTTCCTTACAACTCGCTTCAAAGTTGACCAAAGCCAAATGTCAAGCCTTTATTGATGTAATATGACACATTAAACCCTTTGATGAAGTTTGGAACTAAGGAAGAGAGATTTGGACCAAGAATCATGAAACTTGACTAAGTTATTCCATTTTGGTCTTTCTTCGTTACAACTAGCTTCAAAGTTGACCAAAGCCAAATGTCAAGCCTTCATCGATGTAATATGACACATTAAATCCTTTGATGAATTTTGAACTAAGGAAGAGAGATTTGGTCCTAGAAACATGAAACTTGACCAAGTTCGTCCATTTTGGTCTTTCTTCGTTACAACTAGCTTCAAAGTTAACCAAAGCCAAATGTCAAGCCTTTATTGATGTAATATGACACATTAAACCCTTTGATGAAGTTTGGAACTAAGGAAGGGAGATTTGGTCCTAGAATCATCTAACTTAACCAAGTTCTTCCATTTTGGTCTTTTTTCGTTTTAACTAGATTCAATGTTGACCAAAGCCAAATGTTAAGGCTTCATTGATGTAATATGACACATTAAACCCATTGATAAAGTTTGGAACCAAAGAAGTGAGATTTCGTCCAAGAATCATCCAACTTCACCAAGTTCGTCCATTTTGGTCTTTCTTGTGTCGACAAGTTTCAAAGTTGACAAAAGCCAAATGTCAAGCCTTCATTGATGTAATATGACACATTAAACCCTTTGATGAAGTTTGCAACTAAGGAAGAGAGATTTGGTCCAAGAATCATCAAACTTGACCAAGTTCGTCTATTTTGGTCTTGCTACGTTTCGACTAGATTCAAAGTTAACCGAAGCCAAATGTCAAGCCTTCATTGATGTAATATGACACATTAAACCCTTTGATGAAGTTTGGAACCAAAGAAGTGAGATTTGGTCCAAGAATCATGAAACTTGACCAAGTTCGTCCATTTTGGTCTTTCTTCGTTACAACTAGCTTCAAAGTTGACCAAAGCCAAATGTCAAGCCTTTGTTGATGTAATATGACACATTAAACCCTTTGATGAAGTTTTGAACTAAGGAAGAGAGATTTGGTCCTAGAAACATGAAACTTGACCAAGTTCGTCCATTTTGGTCTTTCTTCGTTACAACTAGCTTCAAATTTAACCAAAGCCAAATGTCAAGCCTTTGTTGATGTAATATGACACATTAAACCCTTTGATGAAGTTTGGAACTAAGGAAGAGAGATTTGGTCCCAGAATCATGAAACTTGACCAAGTTCGTCCATTTTGGTCTTTCTTCCTTACAACTCGCTTCAAAGTTGACCAAAGCCAAATGTCAAGCCTTTATTGATGTAATATGACACATTAAACCCTTTGATGAAGTTTGGAACTAAGGAAGAGAGATTTGGACCAAGAATCATGAAACTTGACTAAGTTATTCCATTTTGGTCTTTCTTCGTTACAACTAGCTTCAAAGTTGACCAAAGCCAAATGTCAAGCCTTCATCGATGTAATATGACACATTAAATCCTTTGATGAATTTTGAACTAAGGAAGAGAGATTTGGTCCTAGAAACATGAAACTTGACCAAGTTCGTCCATTTTGGTCTTTCTTCGTTACAACTATCTTCAAAGTTAACCAAAGCCAAATGTCAAGCCTTTATTGATGTAATATGACACATTAAACCCTTTGATGAAGTTTGGAACTAAGGAAGGGAGATTTGGTCCTAGAATCATCTAACTTAACCAAGTTCTTCCATTTTGGTCTTTTTTCGTTTTAACTAGATTCAATGTTGACCAAAGCCAAATGTTAAGGCTTCATTGATGTAATATGACACATTAAACCCATTGATAAAGTTTGGAACCAAAGAAGTGAGATTTCGTCCAAGAATCATCCAACTTCACCAAGTTCGTCCATTTTGGTCTTTCTTGTGTCGACAAGTTTCAAAGTTGACAAAAGCCAAATGTCAAGCCTTCATTGATGTAATATGACACATTAAACCCTTTGATGAAGTTTGCAACTAAGGAAGAGAGATTTGGTCCAAGAATCATCAAACTTGACCAAGTTCGTCTATTTTGGTCTTGCTACGTTTCGACTAGATTCAAAGTTAACCGAAGCCAAATGTCAAGCCTTCATTGATGTAATATGACACATTAAACCCTTTGATGAAGTTTGGAACCAAAGAAGTGAGATTTGGTCCAAGAATCATGAAACTTGACCAAGTTCGTTCATTTTGGTATTTCTTCGTTTCAACTAGCTTCAAAGTTGACCAAAGCCAAATGTCAAGCCTTCATCGATGTAATATGACACATTAAATCCTTTGATGAATTTTGAACTAAGGAAGAGAGATTTGGTCCTAGAAACATGAAACTTGACCAAGTTCGTCCATTTTGGTCTTTCTTCGTTACAACTAGCTTCAAAGTTAACCAAAGCCAAATGTCAAGCCTTTATTGATGTAATATGACACATTAAACCCTTTGATGAAGTTTGCATCTAAGGAAGAGAGATTTGGTCCTAGAATAATCTAACTTGACCAAGTTCGTCCATTTTGGTCTTTCTTCGTTTCGACTAGCTTCAAGGTTGACAAAAGCCAAATGTTCAAGCCTTCATTGATGTAATATGACACATTAAACCCTTTGATGAAGTTTGCAACTAAGGAAGAGAGATTTGGTCCAAGAATCATCAAACTTGACCAAGTTCGTCCATTTTGGTCTTTCTTCGTTACAACTAGCTTCAAAGTTGACCAAAGCCAAATGTCAAGCCTTCATTGATGTAATATGACACATTAAATCCTTTGATGAAGTTTGGAACCAAAGAAGTGAGATTTGGTCCAAGGATCATGAAACTTGACCAAGTTCGTCCATTTTAGTCTTTCTTCGTTACAACTACCTTCAAAGTTGACCAAAGCCAAATGTCAAGCCTTTATTGATGTAATATGACACATTAAACCCTTTGATGAAGTTTGGAACTAGGAAGAGAGATTTGGTCCTAGAATCATGAAACTTGACCAACTTCGTCCATTTTGGTCTTTCTTCGTTACAACTAGCTTCAAAGTTAACCAAAGCAAAATGTCAAGCCTTTATTGATGTAATATGACACATTAAACCCTTTGATGAAGTTTGGAACTAAGGAAGAGAGATTTGGACCAAGAATCATCCTACTTAACCAAGTTCTTCCATTTGGTCTTTCTTTGTTTCCACTAGATTCAAAGTTGACCAAAGCCAAATGTCAACCCCTCGTTGATGTAATATGACACATTAAACCCTTTGATGAAGTTTGGAACCAAAGAAGTGAGATTTGGTCCTAGAATCATGAAACTTGACCAAGTTCGTCCATTTTGGTCTTCCTTTGTTACAACTAGCTTCAAAGTTAACCAAAGCAAAATGTCAAGCCTTTATTGATGTAATATGACACATTAAACCCTTTGATGAAGTTTGCAACTAAGGAAGAGAGATTTGGTCCAAGAATCATCAAACTTGACCAAGTTCGTTCATTTTGGTCTTTCTTCGTTACAACTAGCTTCAAAGTTGACCAAAGCCAAATGTCAAGCCTTCATTGATGTAATATGACACATTAAACCCTTTGATGAAGTTTGCAACTAAGGAAGAGAGATTTGGTCCAAGAATCATCAAACTTGACCAAGTTCGTTCATTTTGGTCTTTCTTCGTTACAACTAGCTTCAAAGTTGACCAAAGCCAAATGTCAAGCCTTTGTTGATGTAATATGACACATTAAACCCTTTGATGAAGTTTGGAACTAAGGAAGACAGATTTGGTCCTAGAAACATGAAACTTGACCAAGTTCGTCCATTTTGGTCTTTCTTCGTTACAACTAGCTTCAAAGTTAACCAAAGCAAAATGTCAAGCCTTTATTGATGTAATATGACACATTAAACCCTTTGATGAAGTTTGGAACTAAGGAAGAGAGATTTGGACCAAGAATCATCCTACTTAACCAAGTTCTTCCATTTGGTCTTTCTTTGTTTCCACTAGATTCAAAGTTGACCAAAGCCAAATGTCAACCCCTCGTTGATGTAATATGACACATTAAACCCTTTGATGAAGTTTGGAACCAAAGAAGAGAGATTTGGACCAAGAATCATCCTACTTAACCAAGTTCTTCCATTTGGTCTTTCTTTGTTTCCACTAGATTCAAAGTTGACCAAAGCCAAATGTCAACCCCTCGTTGATGTAATATGACACATTAAACCCTTTGATGAAGTTTGGAACCAAAGAAGTGAGATTTGGTCCAAGAATCATGAAACTTGACCAAGTTCGTCCATTTTGGTCTTTCTTCGTTACAACTAGCTTCAAAGTTGACCAAAGCCAAATATCAAGCCTTCATTGATGTAATATGACACATTAAACCCTTTGATGAAGTTTGCAACTAAGGAAGAGAGATTTGGTCCAAGAATCATCAAACTTGACCAAGTTCGTTCATTTTGGTCTTTCTTCGTTACAACTAGCTTCAAAGTTGACCAAAGCCAAATGTCAAGCCTTTGTTGATGTAATATGACACATTAAACCCTTTGATGAAGTTTGGAACTAAGGAAGAGAGATTTGGTCCTAGAAACATGAAACTTGACCAAGTTCGTCCATTTTGGTCTTTCTTCGTTACAACTAGCTTCAAAGTTGACCAAAGCCAAATGTCAAGCCTTTATTGATGTAGTATGACACATTAAACCCTTTGATGAAGTTTCGAACTAAGGAAGAGAGATTTGGTGCTATAATCATCCAACTTTAGCAAGTTCGTCCATTTTGGTCATTCTTAGTTTCCTCTACATTCAAAGTTGACCAAAGCCAAATGTCAAGCCTTCATTGATGGAATATGACACATTAAACCTTTGATGAAGTTTGGAACCAAAGAAGTGAGATTTGGTCCAAGAGTCATCCAACTTGACCAAGGTCGTCCATTTTGGTCTTTCTTCGTTTCGACTAGCTTCAAAGTTGACCAAAGCCAAATGTCAAGCCTTCATTGATGTAATATGACACATTAAACCCTTTGATGAAGTTTGGAACTAAGGAAGAGACATTTGGACCAAGAATCATCCTACTTAACCAAGTTCTTCCATTTGGTCTTTCTTTGTTTCCACTATGTTCAAAGTTGACCAAAGCCAAATGTCAAGCCCTCGCTGATGTAATATGACACATTAAACCCTTTGATGAAGTTTGGAACCAAAGAAGTGAGATTTGGTCCATGAATCATGAAACTTGACCAAGTTCGTCCATTTTGGTCTTTCTTCGTTACAACTAGCTTCAAAGTTGACCAAAGCCAAATGTCAAGCCTTTGTTGATGTAATATGACACATTAAACCCTTTGATGAAGTTTTGAACTAAGGAAGAGAGATTTGGTCCTAGAAACATGAAACTTGACCAAGTTCGTCCATTTTGGTCTTTCTTCGTTACAACTAGCTTCAAATTTAACCAAAGCCAAATGTCAAGCCTTTGTTGATGTAATATGACACATTAAACCCTTTGATGAAGTTTGGAACTAAGGAAGAGAGATTTGGTCCAAGAATCATGAAACTTGACCAAGTTCGTCCATTTTGGTCTTTCTTCCTTACAACTCGCTTCAAAGTTGACCAAAGCCAAATGTCAAGCCTTTATTGATGTAATATGACACATTAAACCCTTTGATGAAGTTTGGAACTAAGGAAGAGAGATTTGGACCAAGAATCATGAAACTTGACTAAGTTATTCCATTTTGGTCTTTCTTCGTTACAACTAGCTTCAAAGTTGACCAAAGCCAAATGTCAAGCCTTCATCGATGTAATATGACACATTAAATCCTTTGATGAATTTTGAACTAAGGAAGAGAGATTTGGTCCTAGAAACATGAAACTTGACCAAGTTCGTCCATTTTGGTCTTTCTTCGTTACAACTAGCTTCAAAGTTAACCAAAGCCAAATGTCAAGCCTTTATTGATGTAATATGACACATTAAACCCTTTGATGAAGTTTGGAACCAAGGAAGAGAGATTTGGTCCTAGAATCCTGAAACTTGACCAAGTTCGTTCATATTGGTCTTTCTTCGTTACAACTAGCTTGAAAGTTGACCAAAGCCAAATGTCAAGCCTTCATTTATGTAATATAACACATTAAATCCTTTGATGAAGTTTGGAACCAAACAAGTGAGATTTGGTCCTAGAAACATGAAACTTGACCAAGTTCGTCCATTTTGGTCTTTCTTCGTTACAACTAGCTTCAAAGTTGACCAAAGCCAAATGTCAAGCCTTCATTGATATAATATGACACATTAAATCCTTTGATGAAGTTTGGAACCAAAGAAGTGAGATTTGAACCAAGAATTATCCTACTTAACCAAGTTCTTCCATTTGGCCTTTCTTTGTTTCCACTAGATTCAAAGTTGACCAAAGCCAATCGTCAAGCCCTCGTTGATGTAATATGACACATTAAACCCGTTGATGAAGTTTGGAAACAAAGAAGTGGGATTTGGTCCAAGAATCATGAAACTTGACCAAGTTCGTCCATTTTGGTCTTTCTTCGTTACTACTAGCTTCAAAGTTGACCAAAGCCAAATGTCAAGCCTTTGTTGATGTAATATGACACATTAAACCCTTTTAATGAATTTGGAACTAAGGAACAGAGATTTGGTCCTAGAAACATGAAACTTGACCAAGTTCGTCCATTTTGGTCTTTCTTCGTTACAACTAGCTTCAAAGTTGACCAAAGCCAAATGTCAAGCCTTTCTTGATGTAATATGACACATTAAACCCTTTGATGAAGTTTGGAACTAAGGAAGCGAGATTTGGTCCTAGATTCATGAAACCTGACCAAGTTTGTCTATTTTGGCCTTTCTTCGTTACAACTAGCTTCAAAGTTGACCAAAGCCAAATGTCAAGCCTTTATTGATGTAATATGACACATTAAACCCTTTAATGAAGTTTGGAACTAAGGAAGAGAGATTTGGACAAAGAATCATGAAACTTGACCAAGTTCGTCCATGTTGGTCTTTCTTCGTTACAACTAGCTTCAAAGTTGACCAAAGCCAAATGTCAAGCCTTCATCGATGTAATATGACACATTAAATCCTTTGATGAAGTTTGGAACCAAAGAAGTGAGATTTGGTCCAAGAATCATGAAACTTGACCAAGTTCGTCCATTTTGGTCTTTCTTCGTTACAACTAGCTTCAAAGTTGACCAAAGCCAAATGTCAAGCCTTTATTGATGTAATATGACACATTAAACCCTTTGATGAAGTTTGGAACTAAGGAAGAGAGATTTTGTCCTACAGTCATGAAACTTCACCAAGTTCGTCCATTTTGGTGTTTCTTTGTTACAACTAGCTTCAAAGTTGACCAAAGCCAAATGTAAAGCCTTTATTGATGTAATATGACACATTAAACCCTTTGATGAAGTTTGGAACTAAGGAAGAGAGATTTGGACCAAGAATCATACTACTTAACCTAGTTCTTCCATTTGGTCTTTCTTTATTTCCACTAGATTCAAAGTTGACCAAAGCCAAATGTCAAGCCCTCGTTGATGTACTATGACACATTAAACCCTTTGATGAAGTTTGGGACCAAAAAAGTGGGATTTGGTCCTAGAATCCTGAAACTTGACCAAGTTCGTCCATTTTGGTCTTTCTTCGTTACAACTAGCTTCAAAGTTGACCAAAGTCAAATGTCAAGCCTTCATTGATGTAATATGACACATTAAATCCTTTGATGAAGTTTGGAACCAATGAAGTGAGATTTGGTCCAAGAAACATGAAACTTCACCAAGTTCGTCCATTTTGGTGTTTCTTCGTTACAACTAGCTTCAAAGTTGACCAAAGCCAAATGTCAAGCCTTCATTGATGTAATATGACACATTAAATCCTTTGATGAAATTTGGAACCAAAGAAGTGAGATTTGGTCCAAGAAACATGAAACTTGACCAAGTTCGTCCATTTTGGTCTTTCTTCGTTACAACTAGCTTCAAAGTTGACCAAAGCCAAATGTCAAGCCTTCATTGATGTAATATGACACATTAAATCCTTTGATGAAATTTGGAACCAAAGAAGTGAGATTTGGTCCAAGAATCATGAAACTTGACTAAGTTCGTCCATTTTGTCTTTCTTCGTTACAACTAGCTTCAAAGTTGACCAAAGCCAAATGTCAAGCCTTCATTGATGTAATATGACACATTAAATCCTTTGATGAAGTTTGGAACAAAGGAAGAGAGATTTGAACCAAGAATCATCCTACTTAACCAAGTTCTTCCATTTGGTCTTTCTTTGTTTCCACTAGATTCAAAGTTGACCAAAGCCAAATGTCAAGCCCTCGTTGATGTAATATGACACATTAAACCCGTTGATGAAGTTTGGAAACAAAGAAGTGGGATTTGGTCCAAGAATCATGAAACTTAACCAAGTTCGTCCATTTTGGTCTTTCTTCGTTACTACTAGCTTCAAAGCTGACCAAAGCCAAATGTCAAGCCTTTATTGATGTAATATGACACATTAAACCCTTTGATGAAGTTTGGAACTAAGGAAGAGAGATTTGGTCCTAGAATCATGAAACTTGACCAAGTTCGTTCATATTGGTCTTTCTTCGTTACAACTAGCTTCAAAGTTGACCAAAGCCAAATGTCAAGCCTTCATTTATGTAATATGACACATTAAATCCTTTGATGAAGTTTGGAACTAAGGAATAGAGATTTGGTCCTACAGTCATGAAACTTCACCAAGTTCGTCCATTTTGGTGTTTCTTCGTTACAACTAGCTTCAAATTTGACCAAAGCCAAATGTAAAGCCTTTATTGATGTAATATGACACATTAAACCCTTTGATGAAGTTTGGGACCAAAAAAGTGGGATTTGGTCCTAGAATCCTGAAACTTGACCAAGTTCGTCCATTTTGGTCTTTCTTTGTTACAACTAGCTTCAAAGTTGACCAAAGCCAAATGTCAAGCCATCATTGATGTAATATAACACATTAAATCCTTTGATGAATTTTAGAACCAAAGAAGTGAGATTTGGTCCAAGAATCATGAAACTTGACTAAGTTCGTCCATTTTGGTCTTTCTTCGTTACAACTAGCTTCAAAGTTGACCAAAGCCAAATGTCAAGCCTTCATCGATGTAATATGACACATTAAATCCTTTGATGAATTTGGAACTAAGGAAGAGAGATTTGGTCCTAGAAACATGAAACTTGACCAAGTTCGTCCATTTTGGTCTTTCTTCGTTACAACTAGCTTCAAAGTTGACCAAAGCCAAATGTCAAGCCTTTATTGATGTAATATGACACATTAAACCCTTTGATGAAGTTTGGAACTAAGGAAGAGAGATTTGGTGCCATAATCATCCAACTTAACCAAGTTCGTCCATTTTGGTCTTTCTTCGTTTCCACTAGATTCAAAGTTGACCAAAGCCAAATGTCAAGCCTTCATTGATGTAATATGACACATTAAATCCTTTGATGAAGTTTGGAACCAAAGAAGTGAGATTTGGTCCAAGAATCATCCAACTTGACCAAGGTCGTCCATTTTGGTCTTTCTTCGTTTCGACTAGCTTCAAAGTTGACCAAAGCCAAATGTCAAGCCTTCATTGATGTAATATGACACATTAAACCCTTTGATGAAGTTTGGAACTAAGGAAGAGAGATTTGGACCAAGAATCATCCTACTTAACCAAGTTCTTCCATTTGGTCTTTCTTTGTTTCCACTAGATTCAAAGTTGACCAAAGCCAAATGTCAAGCCCTCGTTGATGTAATATGACACATTAAACCCTTTGATGAAGTTTGGAACTAAGGAAGAGAGATTTGGTCCAAGAATCATGAAACTTGACCAAGTTCGTCCATTTTGGTCTTTCTTCGTTACAACTAGCTTCAAAGTTGACCAAAGCCAAATGTCAAGCCTTCATTGATGTAATATGACACATTAAACCCTTTGATGAAGTTTGGAACTAAGGAAGAGAGATTTGGTCCAAGAATCATCCTACTTAACCAAGTTTTTCCATTTGGTCTTTCTTTGTTTCCACTAGATTCAAAGTTGACCAAAGCCAAATGTCAAGCCCTCGTTGATGTAATATGACACATTAAACCCTTGATGAAGTTTGGAACCAAAGAAGTGAGATTTGGTCCAAGAATCATGAAACTTGACCAAGTTCGTCCATTTTGGTCTTTCTTCGTTACAACTAGCTTCAAAGTTGACCAAAGCCAAATGTCAAGCCTTTGTTGATGTAATATGACACATTAAACCCTTTGATGAAGTTTGGAACTAAGGAAGAGAGATTTGGTCCTAGAATCATGAAACTTGACCAAGTTCGTCCATTTTGGTCTTTCTTCGTTACAACTAGCTTCAAAGTTGACCAAAGCCAAATGTCAAGCCTTCATTGATGTAATATGACACATTAAATCCTTTGATGAAGTTTGGAACCAAAGAAGTGAGATTTGGTCCAAGAATCATGAAACTTGACCAAGTTCGTCCATTTTGGTCTTTCTTCGTTACAACTAGCTTCAAAGTTGACCAAAGCCAAATGTCAAGCCTTCATTGATGTAATATGACACATTAAACCCTTTGATGAAGTTTGGAACCAAAGAAGTGAGATTTGGTCCAAGAATCATGAAACTTGACCAAGTTCGTCCATTTTGGTCTTTCTTCGTTACAACTAGCTTCAAAGTTGACCAAAGCCAAATGTCAAGCCTTCATTGATGTAATATGACACATTAAATCCTTTGATGAAGTTTGGAACTAAGGAAGAGAGATTTGGTCCTAGAATCATGAAACTTGACCAAGTTCGTCCATTTTGGTCTTTCTTCGTTACAACTAGCTTCAAAGTTGACCAAAGCCAAATGTCAAGCCTTATTGATGTAATATGACACATTAAACCCTTTGATGAAGTTTGGAACTAAGGAAGAGAGATTTGGTCCTAGAATCATGAAACTTGACCAAGTTCGTCCATTTTGGTCTTTCTTCGTTACAACTAGCTTCAAAGTTGACCAAAGCCAAATGTCAAGCCTTCATTGATGTAATATGACACATTAAATCCTTTGATGAAGTTTGGAACCAAAGAAGTGAGATTTGGTCCAAGAATCATGAAACTTGACCAAGTTCGTCCATTTTGGTCTTTCTTCGTTACAACTAGCTTCAAAGTTGACCAAAGCCAAATGTCAAGCCTTCATTGATGTAATATGACACATTAAACCCTTTGATGAAGTTTGGAACCAAAGAAGTGAGATTTGGTCCAAGAATCATGAAACTTGACCAAGTTCGTCCATTTTGGTCTTTCTTCGTTACAACTAGCTTCAAAGTTGACCAAAGCCAAATGTCAAGCCTTCATTGATGTAATATGACACATTAAATCCTTTGATGAAGTTTGGAACCAAAGAAGTGAGATTTGGTCCAAGAATCATGAAACTTGACCAAGTTCGTCCATTTTGGTCTTTCTTCGTTACAACTAGCTTCAAAGTTGACCAAAGCCAAATGTCAAGCCTTCATTGATGTAATATGACACATTAAACCCTTTGATGAAGTTTGGAACTAAGGAAGAGAGATTTGGTCCTAGAATCATGAAACTTGACCAAGTTCGTCCATTTTGGTCTTTCTTCGTTTCCACTAGCTTCAAAGTTGACCAAAGCCAAATGTCAAGCCTTCATTGATGTAATATGACACATTAAACCCTTTGATGAAGTTTGGAACCAAAGAAGTGAGATTTGGTCCAAGAATCATCCAACTTGACCAAGTTCGTCCATTTTGGTCTTTCTTCGTTTCGACTAGCTTCAAAGTTGACCAAAGCCAAATGTCAAGCCTTGATTGATGTAATATGACACATTAAACCCTTTGATGAAGTTTGGAACTAAGGAAGAGAGATTTGGTCCTAGAATCATGAAACTTGACCAAGTTCGTCCATTTTGGTCTTTCTTCGTTACAACTAGCTTCAAAGTTGACCAAAGCCAAATGTCAAGCCTTTATTGATGTAATATGACACATTAAACCCTTTGATGAAGTTTGGAACTAAGGAAGAGAGATTTGGTCCAAGAATCATGAAACTTGACCAAGTTCGTCCATTTTGGTCTTTCTTCGTTACAACTAGCTTCAAAGTTGACCAAAGCCAAATGTCAAGCCTTCATTGATGTAATATGACACATTAAACCCTTTGATGAAGTTTGGAACCAAAGAAGTGAGATTTGGTCCAAGAATCATGAAACTTGACCAAGTTCGTCCATTTTGGTCTTTCTTCGTTACAACTAGCTTCAAAGTTGACCAAAGCCAAATGTCAAGCCTTCATTGATGTAATATGACACATTAAACCCTTTGATGAAGTTTGGAACTAAGGAAGAGAGATTTGGTCCTAGAATCATGAAACTTGACCAAGTTCGTCCATTTTGGTCTTTCTTCGTTACAACTAGCTTCAAAGTTGACCAAAGCCAAATGTCAAGCCTTTATTGATGTAATATGACACATTAAACCCTTTGATGAAGTTTGGAACTAAGGAAGAGAGATTTGGTCCTAGAATCATGAAACTTGACCAAGTTCGTCCATTTTGGTCTTTCTTCGTTACAACTAGCTTCAAAGTTGACCAAAGCCAAATGTCAAGCCTTCATTGATGTAATATGACACATTAAATCCTTTGATGAAGTTTGGAACCAAAGAAGAGAGATTTGGTCCAAGAATCATGAAACTTGACCAAGTTCGTCCATTTTGGTCTTTCTTCGTTACAACTAGCTTCAAAGTTGACCAAAGCCAAATGTCAAGCCTTCATTGATGTAATATGACACATTAAACCCTTTGATGAAGTTTGGAACTAAGGAAGAGAGATTTGGTCCTAGAATCATGAAACTTGACCAAGTTCGTCCATTTTGGTCTTTCTTCGTTACAACTAGCTTCAAAGTTGACCAAAGCCAAATGTCAAGCCTTTATGATGTAATATGACACATTAAACCCTTTGATGAAGTTTGGAACTAAGGAAGAGAGATTTGGTCCTAGAATCATGAAACTTGACCAAGTTCGTCCATTTTGGTCTTTCTTCGTTACAACTAGCTTCAAAGTTGACCAAAGCCAAATGTCAAGCCTTTATTGATGTAATATGACACATTAAACCCTTTGATGAAGTTTGGAACTAAGGAAGAGAGATTTGGTCCTAGAATCATGAAACTTGACCAAGTTCGTCCATTTTGGTCTTTCTTCGTTACAACTAGCTTCAAAGTTGACCAAAGCCAAATGTCAAGCCTTCATTGATGTAATATGACACATTAAACCCTTTGATGAAGTTTGGAACCAAAGAAGAGAGATTTGGTCCAAGAATCATGAAACTTGACCAAGTTCGTCCATTTTGGTCTTTCTTCGTTACAACTAGCTTCAAAGTTGACCAAAGCCAAATGTCAAGCCTTCATTGATGTAATATGACACATTAAACCCTTTGATGAAGTTTGGAACTAAGGAAGAGAGATTTGGTCCTAGAATCATGAAACTTGAACAAGTTCGTCCATTTTGGTCTTTCTTCGTTACAACTAGCTTCAAAGTTGACCAAAGCCAAATGTCAAGCCTTTGTTGATGTAATATGACACATTAAACCCTTTGATGAAGTTTGGAACTAAGGAAGAGAGATTTGGTCCTAGAATCATGAAACTTGACCAAGTTCGTCCATTTTGGTCTTTCTTCGTTACAACTAGCTTCAAAGTTGACCAAAGCCAAATGTCAAGCCTTCATTGATGTAATATGACACATTAAATCCTTTGATGAAGTTTGGAACCAAAGAAGTGAGATTTGGTCCAAGAATCATGAAACTTGACCAAGTTCGTCCATTTTGGTCTTTCTTCGTTACAACTAGCTTCAAAGTTGACCAAAGCCAAATGTCAAGCCTTTATTGATGTAATATGACACATTAAACCCTTTGATGAAGTTTGGAACTAAGGAAGAGAGATTTGGTCCAAGAATCATCCTACTTAACCAAGTTCGTCCATTTGGTCTTTCTTTGTTTCCACTAGCTTCAAAGTTGACCAAAGCCAAATGTCAAGCCTTGTTGATGTAATATGACACATTAAACCCTTTGATGAAGTTTGGAACCAAAGAAGTGAGATTTGGTCCAAGAATCATGAAACTTGACCAAGTTCGTCCATTTTGGTCTTTCTTCGTTACAACTAGCTTCAAAGTTGACCAAAGCCAAATGTCAAGCCTTTATTGATGTAATATGACACATTAAACCCTTTGATGAAGTTTGGAACTAAGGAAGAGAGATTTGGTCCTAGAATCATGAAACTTGACCAAGTTCGTCCATTTTGGTCTTTCTTCGTTACAACTAGCTTCAAAGTTGACCAAAGCCAAATGTCAAGCCTTTATTGATGTAATATGACACATTAAACCCTTTGATGAAGTTTGGAACTAAGGAAGAGAGATTTGGTCCTAGAATCATGAAACTTGACCAAGTTCGTCCATTTTGGTCTTTCTTCGTTACAACTAGCTTCAAAGTTGACCAAAGCCAAATGTCAAGCCTTCATTGATGTAATATGACACATTAAACCCTTTGATGAAGTTTGGAACCAAAGAAGTGAGATTTGGTCCAAGAATCATGAAACTTGACCAAGTTCGTCCATTTTGGTCTTTCTTCGTTACAACTAGCTTCAAAGTTGACCAAAGCCAAATGTCAAGCCTTTATTGATGTAATATGACACATTAAACCCTTTGATGAAGTTTGGAACTAAGGAAGAGAGATTTGGTCCAAGAATCATCCAACTTAACCAAGTTCGTCCATTTGGTCTTTCTTTGTTTCAACTAGCTTCAAAGTTGACCAAAGCCAAATGTCAAGCCCTCGTTGATGTAATATGACACATTAAACCCTTTGATGAAGTTTGGAACCAAAGAAGTGAGATTTGGTCCAAGAATCATGAAACTTGACCAAGTTCGTCCATTTTGGTCTTTCTTCGTTACAACTAGCTTCAAAGTTGACCAAAGCCAAATGTCAAGCCTTTATTGATGTAATATGACACATTAAACCCTTTGATGAAGTTTGGAACTAAGGAAGAGAGATTTGGTCCTAGAATCATGAAACTTGACCAAGTTCGTCCATTTTGGTCTTTCTTCGTTACAACTAGCTTCAAAGTTGACCAAAGCCAAATGTCAAGCCTTTATTGATGTAATATGACACATTAAACCCTTTGATGAAGTTTGGAACTAAGGAAGAGAGATTTGGTCCTAGAATCATGAAACTTGACCAAGTTCGTCCATTTTGGTCTTTCTTCGTTACAACTAGCTTCAAAGTTGACCAAAGCCAAATGTCAAGCCTTTATTGATGTAATATGACACATTAAACCCTTTGATGAAGTTTGGAACTAAGGAAGAGAGATTTGGTCCAAGAATCATCCAACTTAACCAAGTTCGTCCATTTGGTCTTTCTTCGTTTCCACTAGCTTCAAAGTTGACCAAAGCCAAATGTCAAGCCTCGTTGATGTAATATGACACATTAAACCCTTTGATGAAGTTTGGGACCAAAAAGTGAGATTTGGTCCTAGAATCATGAAACTTGACCAAGTTCGTCCATTTTGGTCTTTCTTCGTTACAACTAGCTTCAAAGTTGACCAAAGCCAAATGTCAAGCCTTTATTGATGTAATATGACACATTAAACCCTTTGATGAAGTTTGGAACAAAGGAAGAGAGATTTGGTCCTAGAATCATGAAACTTGACCAAGTTCGTCCATTTTGGTCTTTCTTCGTTACAACTAGCTTCAAAGTTGACCAAAGCCAAATGTCAAGCCTTTATTGATGTAATATGACACATTAAACCCTTTGATGAAGTTTGGAACTAAGGAAGAGAGATTTGGTCCTAGAATCATGAAACTTGACCAAGTTCGTCCATTTTGGTCTTTCTTCGTTACAACTAGCTTCAAAGTTGACCAAAGCCAAATGTCAAGCCTTTATTGATGTAATATGACACATTAAACCCTTTGATGAAGTTTGGAACTAAGGAAGAGAGATTTGGTCCTAGAATCATGAAACTTGACCAAGTTCGTCCATTTTGGTCTTTCTTCGTTACAACTAGCTTCAAAGTTGACCAAAGCCAAATGTCAAGCCTTTATTGATGTAATATGACACATTAAACCCTTTGATGAAGTTTGGAACAAAGGAAGAGAGATTTGGTCCTAAAATCATGAAACTTGACCAAGTTCGTCCATTTTGGTCTTTCTTCGTTACAACTAGCTTCAAAGTTGACCAAAGCCAAATGTCAAGCCTTTATTGATGTAATATGACACATTAAACCCTTTGATGAAGTTTGGAACTAAGGAAGAGAGATTTGGTCCTAGAATCATGAAACTTGACCAAGTTCGTCCATTTTGGTCTTTCTTCGTTACAACTAGCTTCAAAGTTGACCAAAGCCAAATGTCAAGCCTTTATTGATGTAATATGACACATTAAACCCTTTGATGAAGTTTGGAACAAAGGAAGAGAGATTTGGTCCTAGAATCATGAAACTTGACCAAGTTCGTCCATTTTGGTCTTTCTTCGTTACAACTAGCTTCAAAGTTGACCAAAGCCAAATGTCAAGCCTTTATTGATGTAATATGACACATTAAACCTTTGATGAAGTTTGGAACCAAAGAAGTGAGATTTGGTCCAAGAATCATGAAACTTGACCAAGTTCGTCCATTTTGGTCTTTCTTCGTTACAACTAGCTTCAAAGTTGACCAAAGCCAAATGTCAAGCCTTTATTGATGTAATATGACACATTAAACCTTTGATGAAGTTTGGAACCAAAGAAGAGAGATTTGGTCCAAGAATCATCTAACTTGACCAAGTTCGTCCATTTTGGTCTTTCTTCGTTACAACTAGCTTCAAAGTTGACCAAAGCCAAATGTCAAGCCTTTATTGATGTAATATGACACATTAAACCCTTTGATGAAGTTTGGAACTAAGGAAGAGAGATTTGGTCCTAGAATCATGAAACTTGACCAAGTTCGTCCATTTTGGTCTTTCTTCGTTACAACTAGCTTCAAAGTTGACCAAAGCCAAATGTCAAGCCTTTATTGATGTAATATGACACATTAAACCCTTTGATGAAGTTTGGAACTAAGGAAGAGAGATTTGGTCCAAGAATCATCCTACTTAACCAAGTTCGTCCATTTGGTCTTTCTTTGTTTCCACTAGCTTCAAAGTTGACCAAAGCCAAATGTCAAGCCCTCGTTGATGTAATATGACACATTAAACCCTTTGATGAAGTTTGGAACCAAAGAAGTGAGATTTGGTCCAAGAATCATGAAACTTGACCAAGTTCGTCCATTTTGGTCTTTCTTCGTTACAACTAGCTTCAAAGTTGACCAAAGCCAAATGTCAAGCCTTTATTGATGTAATATGACACATTAAACCCTTTGATGAAGTTTGGAACTAAGGAAGAGAGATTTGGTCCTAGAATCATGAAACTTGACCAAGTTCGTCCATTTTGGCTTTCTTCGTTACAACTAGCTTCAAAGTTGACCAAAGCCAAATGTCAAGCCTTTATTGATGTAATATGACACATTAAACCCTTTGATGAAGTTTGGAACTAAGGAAGAGAGATTTGGTCCTAGAATCATGAAACTTGACCAAGTTCGTCCATTTTGGTCTTTCTTCGTTACAACTAGCTTCAAAGTTGACCAAAGCCAAATGTCAAGCCTTTATTGATGTAATATGACACATTAAACCCTTTGATGAAGTTTGGAACAAAGGAAGAGAGATTTGGTCCTAAAATCATGAAACTTGACCAAGTTCGTCCATTTTGGTCTTTCTTCGTTACAACTAGCTTCAAAGTTGACCAAAGCCAAATGTCAAGCCTTTATTGATGTAATATGACACATTAAACCCTTTGATGAAGTTTGGAACTAAGGAAGAGAGATTTGGTCCTAGAATCATGAAACTTGACCAAGTTCGTCCATTTTGGTCTTTCTTCGTTACAACTAGCTTCAAAGTTGACCAAAGCCAAATGTCAAGCCTTTATTGATGTAATATGACACATTAAACCCTTTGATGAAGTTTGGAACAAAGGAAGAGAGATTTGGTCCTAGAATCATGAAACTTGACCAAGTTCGTCCATTTTGGTCTTTCTTCGTTACAACTAGCTTCAAAGTTGACCAAAGCCAAATGTCAAGCCTTTATTGATGTAATATGACACATTAAATCCTTTGATGAAGTTTGGAACCAAAGAAGTGAGATTTGGTCCAAGAATCATGAAACTTGACCAAGTTCGTCCATTTTGGTCTTTCTTCGTTACAACTAGCTTCAAAGTTGACCAAAGCCAAATGTCAAGCCTTTATTGATGTAATATGACACATTAAACCCTTTGATGAAGTTTGGAACTAAGGAAGAGAGATTTGGTCCAAGAATCATCCTACTTAACCAAGTTCGTCCATTTTGGTCTTTCTTCGTTTCCACTAGCTTCAAAGTTGACCAAAGCCAAATGTCAAGCCTTCGTTGATGTAATATGACACATTAAACCCTTTGATGAAGTTTGGAACCAAAGAAGTGAGATTTGGTCCAAGAATCATGAAACTTGACCAAGTTCGTCCATTTTGGTCTTTCTTCGTTACAACTAGCTTCAAAGTTGACCAAAGCCAAATGTCAAGCCTTTGTTGATGTAATATGACACATTAAACCCTTTGATGAAGTTTGGAACTAAGGAAGAGAGATTTGGTCCAAGAATCATGAAACTTGACCAAGTTCGTCCATTTTGGTCTTTCTTCGTTACAACTAGCTTCAAAGTTGACCAAAGCCAAATGTCAAGCCTTCATTGATGTAATATGACACATTAAACCCTTTGATGAAGTTTGGAACTAAGGAAGAGAGATTTGGTCCTAGAATCATGAAACTTGACCAAGTTCGTCCATTTTGGTCTTTCTTCGTTACAACTAGCTTCAAAGTTGACCAAAGCCAAATGTCAAGCCTTTATTGATGTAATATGACACATTAAACCCTTTGATGAAGTTTGGAACAAAGGAAGAGAGATTTGGTCCAAGAATCATGAAACTTGACCAAGTTCGTCCATTTTGGTCTTTCTTCGTTACAACTAGCTTCAAAGTTGACCAAAGCCAAATGTCAAGCCTTTATTGATGTAATATGACACATTAAACCCTTTGATGAAGTTTGGAACCAAAGAAGAGAGATTTGGTCCAAGAATCATGAAACTTGACCAAGTTCGTCCATTTTGGTCTTTCTTCGTTACAACTAGCTTCAAAGTTGACCAAAGCCAAATGTCAAGCCTTTATTGATGTAATATGACACATTAAACCTTTGATGAAGTTTGGAACCAAAGAAGTGAGATTTGGTCCAAGAATCATCTAACTTGACCAAGTTCGTCCATTTTGGTCTTTCTTCGTTACAACTAGCTTCAAAGTTGACCAAAGCCAAATGTCAAGCCTTTATTGATGTAATATGACACATTAAACCCTTTGATGAAGTTTGGAACTAAGGAAGAGAGATTTGGTCCTAGAATCATGAAACTTGACCAAGTTCGTCCATTTTGGTCTTTCTTCGTTACAACTAGCTTCAAAGTTGACCAAAGCCAAATGTCAAGCCTTTATTGATGTAATATGACACATTAAACCCTTTGATGAAGTTTGGAACTAAGGAAGAGAGATTTGGTCCAAGAATCATCCAACTTAACCAAGTTCGTCCATTTGGTCTTTCTTTGTTTCCACTAGATTCAAAGTTGACCAAAGCCAAATGTCAAGCCTTCGTTGATGTAATATGACACATTAAACCCTTTGATGAAGTTTGGAACCAAAGAAGTGAGATTTGGTCCAAGAATCATGAAACTTGACCAAGTTCGTCCATTTTGGTCTTTCTTCGTTACAACTAGCTTCAAAGTTGACCAAAGCCAAATGTCAAGCCTTTATTGATGTAATATGACACATTAAACCCTTTGATGAAGTTTGGAACTAAGGAAGAGAGATTTGGTCCTAGAATCATGAAACTTGACCAAGTTCGTCCATTTTGGTCTTTCTTCGTTACAACTAGCTTCAAAGTTGACCAAAGCCAAATGTCAAGCCTTATTGATGTAATATGACACATTAAACCCTTTGATGAAGTTTGGAACCAAAGAAGAGAGATTTGGTCCAAGAATCATGAAACTTGACCAAGTTCGTCCATTTTGGTCTTTCTTCGTTACAACTAGCTTCAAAGTTGACCAAAGCCAAATGTCAAGCCTTTATTGATGTAATATGACACATTAAACCCTTTGATGAAGTTTGGAACTAAGGAAGAGAGATTTGGTCCTAGAATCATGAAACTTGACCAAGTTCGTCCATTTTGGTCTTTCTTCGTTACAACTAGCTTCAAAGTTGACCAAAGCCAAATGTCAAGCCTTTATTGATGTAATATGACACATTAAACCCTTTGATGAAGTTTGGAACTAAGGAAGAGAGATTTGGTCCTAGAATCATCCAACTTGACCAAGTTCGTCCATTTTGGTCTTTCTTCGTTTCCACTAGCTTCAAAGTTGACCAAAGCCAAATGTCAAGCCTTCATTGATGTAATATGACACATTAAACCTTTGATGAAGTTTGGAACCAAAGAAGAGAGATTTGGTCCAAGAATCATGAAACTTGACCAAGTTCGTCCATTTTGGTCTTTCTTCGTTACAACTAGCTTCAAAGTTGACCAAAGCCAAATGTCAAGCCTTTATTGATGTAATATGACACATTAAACCCTTTGATGAAGTTTGGAACTAAGGAAGAGAGATTTGGTCCAAGAATCATCCAACTTGACCAAGTTCGTCCATTTGGTCTTTCTTCGTTTCCACTAGCTTCAAAGTTGACCAAAGCCAAATGTCAAGCCTTTATTGATGTAATATGACACATTAAACCCTTTGATGAAGTTTGGAACCAAAGAAGAGAGATTTGGTCCAAGAATCATGAAACTTGACCAAGTTCGTCCATTTTGGTCTTTCTTCGTTACAACTAGCTTCAAAGTTGACCAAAGCCAAATGTCAAGCCTTTATTGATGTAATATGACACATTAAACCCTTTGATGAAGTTTGGAACTAAGGAAGAGAGATTTGGTCCTAGAATCATGAAACTTGACCAAGTTCGTCCATTTTGGTCTTTCTTCGTTACAACTAGCTTCAAAGTTGACCAAAGCCAAATGTCAAGCCTTTATTGATGTAATATGACACATTAAACCCTTTGATGAAGTTTGGAACAAAGGAAGAGAGATTTGGTCCTAAAATCATGAAACTTGACCAAGTTCGTCCATTTTGGTCTTTCTTCGTTACAACTAGCTTCAAAGTTGACCAAAGCCAAATGTCAAGCCTTTATTGATGTAATATGACACATTAAACCCTTTGATGAAGTTTGGAACAAAGGAAGAGAGATTTGGTCCTAGAATCATGAAACTTGACCAAGTTCGTCCATTTTGGTCTTTCTTCGTTACAACTAGCTTCAAAGTTGACCAAAGCCAAATGTCAAGCCTTTATTGATGTAATATGACACATTAAACCCTTTGATGAAGTTTGGAACTAAGGAAGAGAGATTTGGTCCAAGAATCATCCAACTTGACCAAGTTCGTCCATTTTGGTCTTTCTTCGTTTCCACTAGCTTCAAAGTTGACCAAAGCCAAATGTCAAGCCTTCATTGATGTAATATGACACATTAAACCCTTTGATGAAGTTTGGAACCAAAGAAGTGAGATTTGGTCCTAGAATCATGAAACTTGACCAAGTTCGTCCATTTTGGTCTTTCTTCGTTACAACTAGCTTCAAAGTTGACCAAAGCCAAATGTCAAGCCTTTATTGATGTAATATGACACATTAAACCCTTTGATGAAGTTTGGAACCAAAGAAGAGAGATTTGGTCCAAGAATCATGAAACTTGACCAAGTTCGTCCATTTTGGTCTTTCTTCGTTACAACTAGCTTCAAAGTTGACCAAAGCCAAATGTCAAGCCTTTATTGATGTAATATGACACATTAAACCCTTTGATGAAGTTTGGAACTAAGGAAGAGAGATTTGGTCCAGAATCATGAAACTTGACCAAGTTCGTCCATTTTGGTCTTTCTTCGTTACAACTAGCTTCAAAGTTGACCAAAGCCAAATGTCAAGCCTTTATTGATGTAATATGACACATTAAACCCTTTGATGAAGTTTGGAACAAAGAAGAGAGATTTGGTCCAAGAATCATGAAACTTGACCAAGTTCGTCCATTTTGGTCTTTCTTCGTTACAACTAGCTTCAAAGTTGACCAAAGCCAAATGTCAAGCCTTTATTGATGTAATATGACACATTAAACCTTTGATGAAGTTTGGAACCAAAGAAGAGAGATTTGGTCCAAGAATCATCCAACTTGACCAAGTTCGTCCATTTTGGTCTTTCTTCGTTACAACTAGCTTCAAAGTTGACCAAAGCCAAATGTCAAGCCTTTATTGATGTAATATGACACATTAAACCCTTTGATGAAGTTTGGAACTAAGAAGAGAGATTTGGTCCAAGAATCATCCAACTTGACCAAGTTCGTCCATTTTGGTCTTTCTTTGTTTCACTAGCTTCAAAGTTGACCAAAGCCAAATGTCAAGCTTTATTGATGTAATATGACACATTAAACCCTTTGATGAAGTTTGGAACCAAAGAAGAGAGATTTGGTCCAAGAATCATGAAACTTGACCAAGTTCGTCCATTTTGGTCTTTCTTCGTTACAACTAGCTTCAAAGTTGACCAAAGCCAAATGTCAAGCCTTTATTGATGTAATATGACACATTAAACCCTTTGATGAAGTTTGGAACTAAGGAAGAGAGATTTGGTCCAAGAATCATGAAACTTGACCAAGTTCGTCCATTTTGGTCTTTCTTCGTTACAACTAGCTTCAAAGTTGACCAAAGCCAAATGTCAAGCCTTTATTGATGTAATATGACACATTAAACCCTTTGATGAAGTTTGGAACAAAGGAAGAGAGATTTGGTCCTAAGAATCATGAAACTTGACCAAGTTCGTCCATTTTGGTCTTTCTTCGTTACAACTAGCTTCAAAGTTGACCAAAGCCAAATGTCAAGCCTTTATTGATGTAATATGACACATTAAACCCTTTGATGAAGTTTGGAACTAAGGAAGAGAGATTTGGTCCTAGAATCATGAACTTGACCAAGTTCGTCCATTTTGGTCTTTCTTCGTTACAACTAGCTTCAAAGTTGACCAAAGCCAAATGTCAAGCCTTTATTGATGTAATATGACACATTAAACCCTTTGATGAAGTTTGGAACCAAAGAAGAGAGATTTGGTCCAAGAATCATGAAACTTGACCAAGTTCGTCCATTTTGGTTTTTCTTCGTTACAACTAGCTTCAAAGTTGACCAAAGCCAAATGTCAAGCCTTTATTGATGTAATATGACACATTAAACCTTTGATGAAGTTTGGAACCAAAGAAGAGAGATTTGGTCCAAGAATCATGAAACTTGACCAAGTTCGTCCATTTTGGTCTTTCTTCGTTACAACTAGCTTCAAAGTTGACCAAAGCCAAATGTCAAGCCTTTATTGATGTAATATGACACATTAAACCCTTTGATGAAGTTTGGAACTAAGGAAGAGAGATTTGGTCCAAGAATCATCCAACTTAACCAAGTTCGTCCATTTGGTCTTTCTTGTTTCCACTAGCTTCAAAGTTGACCAAAGCCAAATGTCAAGCCTTATTGATGTAATATGACACATTAAACCCTTTGATGAAGTTTGGAACCAAAGAAGTGAGATTTGGTCCAAGAATCATGAAACTTGACCAAGTTCGTCCATTTTGGTCTTTCTTCGTTACAACTAGCTTCAAAGTTGACCAAAGCCAAATGTCAAGCCTTTATTGATGTAATATGACACATTAAACCCTTTGATGAAGTTTGGAACTAAGGAAGAGAGATTTGGTCCTAGAATCATGAAACTTGACCAAGTTCGTCCATTTTGGTCTTTCTTCGTTACAACTAGCTTCAAAGTTGACCAAAGCCAAATGTCAAGCCTTTATTGATGTAATATGACACATTAAACCCTTTGATGAAGTTTGGAACAAAGGAAGAGAGATTTGGTCCTAAAATCATGAAACTTGACCAAGTTCGTCCATTTTGGTCTTTCTTTGTTACAACTAGCTTCAAAGTTGACCAAAGCCAAATGTCAAGCCTTTATTGATGTAATATGACACATTAAACCCTTTGATGAAGTTTGGAACTAAGGAAGAGAGATTTGGTCCTAGAATCATGAAACTTGACCAAGTTCGTCCATTTTGGTCTTTCTTCGTTACAACTAGCTTCAAAGTTGACCAAAGCCAAATGTCAAGCCTTTATTGATGTAATATGACACATTAAACCTTTGATGAAGTTTGGAACCAAAGAAGAGAGATTTGGTCCAAGAATCATGAAACTTGACCAAGTTCGTCCATTTTGGTCTTTCTTCGTTACAACTAGCTTCAAAGTTGACCAAAGCCAAATGTCAAGCCTTTATTGATGTAATATGACACATTAAACCCTTTGATGAAGTTTGGAACCAAAGAAGAGAGATTTGGTCCAAGAATCATCTAACTTGACCAAGTTCGTCCATTTTGGTCTTTCTTCGTTACAACTAGCTTCAAAGTTGACCAAAGCCAAATGTCAAGCCTTTATTGATGTAATATGACACATTAAACCCTTTGATGAAGTTTGGAACTAAGAAAGAGAGATTTGGTCCAAGAATCATCCAACTTAACCAAGTTCGTCCATTTGGTCTTTCTTTGTTTCCACTAGCTTCAAAGTTGACCAAAGCCAAATGTCAAGCCTTCATTGATGTAATATGACACATTAAACCCTTTGATGAAGTTTGGAACCAAAGAAGAGAGATTTGGTCCAAGAATCATGAAACTTGACCAAGTTCGTCCATTTTGGTCTTTCTTCGTTACAACTAGCTTCAAAGTTGACCAAAGCCAAATGTCAAGCCTTTATTGATGTAATATGACACATTAAACCCTTTGATGAAGTTTGGAACTAAGGAAGAGAGATTTGGTCCTAGAATCATGAAACTTGACCAAGTTCGTCCATTTTGGTCTTTCTTCGTTACAACTAGCTTCAAAGTTGACCAAAGCCAAATGTCAAGCCTTTATTGATGTAATATGACACATTAAACCCTTTGATGAAGTTTGGAACTAAGGAAGAGAGATTTGGTCCAAGAATCATGAAACTTGACCAAGTTCGTCCATTTTGGTCTTTCTTCGTTACAACTAGCTTCAAAGTTGACCAAAGCCAAATGTCAAGCCTTTATTGATGTAATATGACACATTAAACCCTTTGATGAAGTTTGGAACCAAGAAGTGAGATTTGGTCCAAGAATCATGAAACTTGACCAAGTTCGTCCATTTTGGTCTTTCTTCGTTACAACTAGCTTCAAAGTTGACCAAAGCCAAATGTCAAGCCTTTATTGATGTAATATGACACATTAAACCCTTTGATGAAGTTTGGAACTAAGAAGAGAGATTTGGTCCTAGAATCATGAAACTTGACCAAGTTCGTCCATTTTGGTCTTTCTTCGTTACAACTAGCTTCAAAGTTGACCAAAGCCAAATGTCAAGCCTTTATTGATGTAATATGACACATTAAACCCTTTGATGAAGTTTGGAACTAAGGAAGAGAGATTTGGTCCTAGAATCATGAAACTTGACCAAGTTCGTCCATTTTGGTCTTTCTTCGTTACAACTAGCTTCAAAGTTGACCAAAGCCAAATGTCAAGCCTTTATTGATGTAATATGACACATTAAACCCTTTGATGAAGTTTGGAACCAAGGAAGAGAGATTTGGTCCAAGAATCATGAAACTTGACCAAGTTCGTCCATTTTGGTCTTTCTTCGTTACAACTAGCTTCAAAGTTGACCAAAGCCAAATGTCAAGCCTTTATTGATGTAATATGACACATTAAACCCTTTGATGAAGTTTGGAAACAAAGAAGAGAGATTTGGTCCAAGAATCATGAAACTTGACCAAGTTCGTCCATTTTGGTCTTTCTTCGTTACAACTAGCTTCAAAGTTGACCAAAGCCAAATGTCAAGCCTTTATTGATGTAATATGACACATTAAACCCTTTGATGAAGTTTGGAACTAAGGAAGAGAGATTTGGTCCAAGAATCATGAAACTTGACCAAGTTCGTCCATTTGGTCTTTCTTCGTTACAACTAGCTTCAAAGTTGACCAAAGCCAAATGTCAAGCCTTTATTGATGTAATATGACACATTAAACCCTTTGATGAAGTTTGGAACTAAGGAAGAGAGATTTGGTCCTAGAATCATGAAACTTGACCAAGTTCGTCCATTTTGGTCTTTCTTCGTTACAACTAGCTTCAAAGTTGACCAAAGCCAAATGTCAAGCCTTTATTGATGTAATATGACACATTAAACCCTTTGATGAAGTTTGGAACAAAGGAAGAGAGATTTGGTCCAAGAATCATGAAACTTGACCAAGTTCGTCCATTTTGGTCTTTCTTCGTTACAACTAGCTTCAAAGTTGACCAAAGCCAAATGTCAAGCCTTTATTGATGTAATATGACACATTAACCCTTTGATGAAGTTTGGAACTAAGGAAGAGAGATTTGGTCCTAGAATCATGAAACTTGACCAAGTTCGTCCATTTTGGTCTTTCTTCGTTACAACTAGCTTCAAAGTTGACCAAAGCCAAATGTCAAGCCTTTATTGATGTAATATGACACATTAAACCCTTTGATGAAGTTTGGAACTAAGGAAGAGAGATTTGGTCCAAGAATCATCCTACTTGACCAGTTCGTCCATTTTGGTCTTTCTTCGTTTACAACTAGCTTCAAAGTTGACCAAAGACCAAATGTCAAGCCTTTATTGATGTAATATGACACATTAAACCCTTTGATGAAGTTTGGAACCAAAGAAGAGAGATTTGGTCCAAGAATCATGAAACTTGACCAAGTTCGTCCATTTTGGTCTTTCTTCGTTACAACTAGCTTCAAAGTTGACCAAAGCCAAATGTCAAGCCTTTATTGATGTAATATGACACATTAAACCCTTTGATGAAGTTTGGAACTAAGGAAGAGAGATTTGGTCCTAGAATCATGAAACTTGACCAAGTTCGTCCATTTTGGTCTTTCTTCGTTACAACTAGCTTCAAAGTTGACCAAAGCCAAATGTCAAGCCTTTATTGATGTAATATGACACATTAAACCCTTTGATGAAGTTTGGAACTAAGGAAGAGAGATTTGGTCCTAGAATCATGAAACTTGACCAAGTTCGTCCATTTTGGTCTTTCTTCGTTACAACTAGCTTCAAAGTTGACCAAAGCCAAATGTCAAGCCTTTATTGATGTAATATGACACATTAAACCCTTTGATGAAGTTTGGAACAAAGGAAGAGAGATTTGGTCCTAGAATCATGAAACTTGACCAAGTTCGTCCATTTTGGTCTTTTCTTCGTTACAACTAGCTTCAAAGTTGACAAAGCCAAATGTCAAGCCTTTATTGATGTAATATGACACATTAAACCCTTTGATGAAGTTTGGAACCAAAGGAGAGAGATTTGGTCCTAGAATCATGAAACTTGACCAAGTTCGTCCATTTTGGTCTTTCTTCGTTACAACTAGCTTCAAAGTTGACCAAAGCCAAATGTCAAGCCTTTATTGATGTAATATGACACATTAAACCCTTTGATGAAGTTTGGAACTAAGGAAGAGAGATTTGGTCCTAAAATCATCCAACTTGACCAAGTTCGTCCATTTTGTCTTTCTTCGTTTACACTAGATTCAAAGTTGACCAAAGCCAAATGTCAAGCCTTTATTGATGTAATATGACACATTAAACCCTTTGATGAAGTTTGGAACTAAGGAAGAGAGATTTGGTCCTAGAATCATGAAACTTGACCAAGTTCGTCCATTTTGGTCTTTCTTCGTTACAACTAGCTTCAAAGTTGACCAAAGCCAAATGTCAAGCCTTTATTGATGTAATATGACACATTAAACCCTTTGATGAAGTTTGGAACTAAGGAAGAGAGATTTGGTCCTAGAATCATGAAACTTGACCAAGTTCGTCCATTTTGGTCTTTCTTCGTTACAACTAGCTTCAAAGTTGACCAAAGCAAATGTCAAGCCTTCATTGATGTAATATGACACATTAAACCTTTGATGAAGTTTGGAACCAAAGAAGAGAGATTTGGTCCAAGAATCATGAAACTGACCAAGTTCGTCCATTTTGGTCTTTCTTCGTTACAACTAGCTTCAAAGTTGACAAAGCCAAATGTCAAGCCTTTATTGATGTAATATGACACATTAAACCCTTTGATGAAGTTTGGAACCAAAGAAGTGAGATTTGGTCCAAGAATCATGAAACTTGACCAAGTTCGTCATTTTGGTCTTTCTTCGTTACAACTAGCTTCAAAGTTGACCAAAGCCAAATGTCAAGCCTTTATTGATGTAATATGACACATTAACCCTTGATGAAGTTTGGAACAAGGAAGAGAGATTTGGTCCAAGAATCATGAAACTTGACCAAGTTCGTCCATTTTGGTCTTTCTTCGTTACAACTAGCTTCAAAGTTGACCAAGCCAAATGTCAAGCCTTTATTGATGTAATATGACACATTAAACCCTTTGATGAAGTTTGGAACTAAGGAAGAGAGATTTGGTCCAAGAATCATGAAACTTGACCAAGTTCGTCCATTTTGGTCTTTCTTCGTTACAACTAGCTTCAAAGTTGACCAAAGCCAAATGTCAAGCTTATTGATGTAATATGACACATTAAACCCTTTGATGAAGTTTGGAACCAAAGAAGAGAGATTTGGTCCAAGAATCATGAACTTGACCAAGTTCGTCCATTTTGGTCTTTCTTCGTTACAACTAGCTTCAAAAGTTGACCAAAGCCCAATGTCAAGCCTTTATTGATGTAATATGACACATTAAACCCTTTGATGAAGTTGGGAACTAAGGAAGAGAGATTTGGTCCTAGAATCATGAAACTTGACCAAGTTGTCCATTTTGGTCTTTCTTCGTTACCAACTAGCTTCAAAGTTGACCAAGCCAAATGTGTAAGCCTTTATTGATGTAATATGACACATTAAAACCCTTTGATGAAGTTTGGAACTAAGGAAGGAGATTTGGTCCTAGAATCATGAAACTTGACCAAGTTCGTC